>JAQQSZ010008936.1:0-12901 GCA_028646595.1 Phalanger gymnotis
AAAATATTTTTCACACAAAAAAAGTCAGCTCTGAACAACTGGAAAAATATCATTTGTTCATGGGTAGGCTGACCAATATAATAAAAATGACAATTGTACCTAAATTAATCCATTTACTCAGTGCCATACCAATCAAACGACCAAAAAAATTATTTGACAGACTCAGAAAAATAATTTTAAAAAGTTCATCTGGAAGAATAAAAAGTTAAGAATATCCAGAGAATCAATGGGAAAAAATGTGCAGGAAGGTGGCCTATATAAGGAAATTGAGGTGTCATCCAAAGCAGCTTTTGTCTCATACCAGATCTCAAACTATATTATAAAGTAGTAATTATCAAAACAATCTGGTACTGACTTAGAAATAGACTGGTGGGTCAGTGCAATAGATTAGGTACACAATACATTGTAGTAAATGACCATAGCAATCAAGTGTTTGATGAACACAAAGATTCAAGCTTTTAGGAAAAAAACTCATATTGACAAACACTACTGGGAAAACTATAAAACAGTATGGCAGAAACTACGTATAAAAGAACATCTCACACTGTACACCAAGGTAAGACCAAAATGGGTCGAAATTATACTTAAAGGGTGATATCATAAGCAAATTAGGAGAGAATGCAATAGTTTAGCTATCAGATCTATGGACAGGAGAAAAAAATGAGACTAAAAATATAGAGAGCATTAGGAAATGTAAAATAGACAATTCTGATTATAAAAAATTAAAAAGTTCTTGCACAAAGAAATTCAATGCAACAAAAATTAGAAGAAAGGTATAAAACAGGAAGAAAAAAATTGACAGCAAGGATCTGTATAAAGACCTCATTTCTCAAATATATAGAGAATTGATTCAAACTTATAGAAATACAAGTCATTCCCCAATTGATAAACGGTCAAAGGATAGAAACAGGCAGTTTCCAGACAAAGAAATCAGTTATCTATATTCAAAGGTAAAAAATGCTCTAAATCACTGTTGATTAGAGAAATGCACATTAAAACAACTATGAGGTAGTACCTTGCACCTATCAGATTGGCGAATATGACCAAAAAAAAAAAAGGAAAATGATGAATATTAGAATGGATGTGGTAAAACTGGGACACTAATGCATTGTGGGTGAGGTTGTGAACTGATTCAACCATTCTGAAGAGCAATTTGGAACTATGCCCGTAGGTCTATAAAACTGTGTGTACCCTTTTATCCAGCAATATTACTATTAGGTCTATATCCCAAAGAGATTAAATGATGGGGAGAGGACCTATTTGTACAAAAATGTTTATAGCAGCTCTTTTTGTTGTGGCTAAAAATTGGAAATTGAGAGGATGTCCATCAATTGAGGAATGGCAGAGCAAGTTATGGTATAATATTTTAATAGAATATTACTGTTCTATAAGAAATGACAAGCAGGATGATTTCAGAAAAACCTAGAAAGAATTATATGATACAAGTGAAGTGAACAGAACAGAACTAGAAGAACACTGTATACAGTAACAGGAATATTGTATGATGAAGAACTCTGAGTGATTTAGCTGTTCTCAACAATACAATGATCCAAGACAATCCCAAAAGATTCATGATGCAAAATGCTATTCACCACCAGAGAAAGAATCAATGTTGTCTGAATACAGACTGAAGCACACTATTTTCTCTTCCTTTCTTTCAAGGCTTCTTGTACAAAATAACTAACGTGGAAATGTTTTACAGGAAATAAACTGTATTACAGGAATAAACTGTATTAGATTGCTTACTTTCTCAGGGAAGGAGGAGGAGAGAGAGGAAGTAATAAAATTTACAACCCAAAACTTAAAAAAAACCCAATGAATATTAAAAATTGTTTTTACATGTAATTGGGAAAAAATAAAATGTTTTTTAAAAAAAGAATACAAGTAGGGATGAAGAGTTGTCTGCATTTGAGAAGGGGTCCAAGAGTTTGTACATAGTAACCTTTGTCATTGGAACTTGAAATTCTATGTATATATTTATACCCTTGGGCACAGATATAACTACTTTTTTTTCTTCTATTTTCTTCTAGGGCAAAAAGAGTTAATGTGGGAGCAGAACAGAGTGTAGTCAGATTAGGTGGACAGAATGGATGATCCCCTTCTCTTTCTCCCCCAACCTCTATTGGCTCACAGTCTGAGATTTTATAAATCTCCCAGGGTTCTTATTTTCCCATAGTGATGAGAACTGGTGGAAAAATGTGAGGTGAGAGGCATGGACATAAGGCTATTCAGACAACCACAGGAAAGAAGGGTACTCCTTGATGCTGTCATGTAGGGGAAAATCCTGCCTGTCCCAGAGGGAAAGGGAAAGCTGTCAAGCTGAGGGAAGACCAGGGAAATGGAGGATGCCACTCAGAGCAGTTTTTGTCTCATTAGAAAGGGACCACAATCTCATTGCAAAAAAAAAAATGAGACCCTTATCCCACTTCAATCACCTTCCATTCCAGTGCCATCCTCAGGAGTCCTGGGCTGCTGCTTACCATGGCTTGACCCCTGGCTCATCTTGTCAAGAATTTTTCCACAATGTCCTGTTGCCTTTCTGTGCAACTTCTGCAGACAAAGAATTTCTGAAGTCATTGCTAATTGTGGTGAAGTGAAAAAGAGATTCCAACTCAGAATCAGTAGATGTGGGTTCTGGTCCCAGCCTTGCCTTTAACTGCTTTATGACCTAGCCTAGGCCAAATATTTCCCTTTCCTTGGCTTATATACCCATCTGTAAAATGGGGAGCTTAGATTAGATAAATTCCAGAGTTCCTTCCTAGTCAGTATAATATCCTCTGGTTCTAGGATTCCATAAATAAACAGAAGCATGGACCTTCCATCTGCTTCTATAGGAGTATGTTTATTGGCATCTTTGGATGATTTGTGGGGACAGGAATAGGAAAGGTGAGAAAGAACCAGAGAGATCTCAATTCACTGAAACTCAAAGGTTACCTTCACACTTTACTGGAGCCAATGGTTTCTTTTTTCATAACAAGTTACCCCAGTGTTTAGAATGTATTAATGAGGCCAAATTCATGAGCTCATTCCTAGTGGGAGGGGGTGTAGAGGGAAGGAGAAAGCAGTTATTTGGGTACCTGCCTGTGGTCACAGGTCACTTTACCTAGCCCAGCTATTTCACACTTTGCCATTACTTGAGTGAGAGCATGGATGTTTCAATGCAAACCCATCCCCACTACTGAAGACACAACATAAGTTCAAAATGTGTTTTGAACAGGATTCATGACTTTCATCGGGGGTAAGGAACTACTTTGGAGGAATGGAATATTGGTAAATACAGTCAGAGATGTTGGACTAAGCCTAATTTCTGCCAGACTGCTTTCCAGTTTTCTCAGATTTTTAAAAATCAAATAGACTAGACAAGGGACATTCAGAAACAATGGAGCTCAGTATCCCAGTGTTGGATAAAATCAGAAAACAAAAATTAAATAGGAAAGATTCCTTATTTGACAAAAATTACAAGATATTCTAAATGCATATTCACTTTCATGTTAAAAATCACACAGTTAAACTCCCTTTCCCAGTGCAGGTTAGTACCTGCTCTCCAACTTATAGCCTTAGAAAGTTACCTAGGGCATTTGGAGGTTAAACAACTTACCCAAGATCGCACAGCCAGTATGTATCAGAGATAGGTCTTAAATTCTTGCTCCAATTCTCTCTATCTCTGAGGCCAGCTCTCCATCCACTATTGCATATTGCCTCTCATTTCCTTTTTTGGGATTTACATACACACACACACAAACACATGCATGTATAATATAGAATATACACATACAGAAATACATTCATGCATATATACATATACACACATTAAGTTGCCTTATTCAGTTATGTCGGACTCTTTGTGATCTTATTTGGGGTTTTCTTGGCAAAGATACTAGAGTGGTTTGCCATTTTCTTCTCCAGCTCATTTCATATAGAGGAACTAAGGCAGAGTTAAGTGACTTGCCCAGGGTCACACAACTAGTAAATATCTGAGACCTGATTTGCATTCACAAAGATGAGACTTCCTGACTCCAGGCCTGGCACTCTATCCACTTTACCTGCTAGCTGCCCACATATACACATATTAATGGATACATATACACACATAAATATATACATATATAGATACACACATACACAATAGTGCTGACTTGTAAGCCAGGTAAGCCTGATCACAGGATCATAATTCTAGAATGGAAGGGTACTCAATATTGTCTAGTTATATGTCTTCTCTTTATAGATGAAGAAACTGAGGCCCGCAGAAGTTAAGTCACTTTCCTGAGGTCACAAGAGTAGCTATATTATAGACATTTGTTAAAAAATGTTTTCTATCAATATCTCTTGTCATTACATCCTGATCATTTATTATAGGCTTACTATGCTCATATTTTGCCTTTGGGGTTTGGAGGGATAAAATTTTGTCAATACAGAAATGAATAATAAAAACATTATTGAATGAACAAATATCACTTTTCTAATTTAGTTGTAACGCAAGGTTTCTGAATAGTGTTAATAGACAAGGGAGTGTATCTACTAACTAGTTCAGTGGGTGTTGGGGGGGAAGGACCCAGTCTCACTCTATCTGAAGTCCAATCCTCTTTACTCATTAGCTTTGTGATCGTAAATAAGTGCCTAACTGGTCATTGTCTTCATTTCCCCAAATGGGTCAAACAGAGATAATGTAATAAAGTGAATAACTAAGGGGAATGTTCACTCTGAGTACTGTTTGCCCATAACGTGGGCATTGTGAGATTTCTCCATTGCTGTACCTGAATAGTAGTTTATGGCATATGATGGTGCCATTTGTCTTCAGATCTCTGAATTAAAATATTTGATGGGAGGGACTGGTGAATATTTGGTTCTGTTTGTGGTTTAAAATCACTTTCTTGTGCTTTGAACCTGAGCACATTTATAAATCATTTTGAAGAACACTTTGGTTAGAGGCAACAGACCTCATCTCAGCTTTTCTCAACAACCTCCCCTCAAGAACAGCCCTCACTCACAAATTTGGCAGAGCATGAAAGGATGATTCACTTAAGAAGGGATTGTCCTCTAGAAGCCAACCCTGGGGCTCTTGGAGGGAGTGGGGACTGCCAACACACATGAATTTCAGCCCACCCAGCCAAACCAAAAGCTAAGGAGGCAAAGAAATGAAACAGACTATCTGAGAAAGGCAGTTCTGCCTCCTAGACAGAGCAGGGAGCCCACCCTCTCCCAGAGATGCTGCCAACTCCTCACCTGGCCAATCCAAGCACTGTGGCTTTACCGAAATGCACAGCCTTCTGTCTCCCTCCACACAGAGCTGAGCTTTGGGGTCAGTGTTGGTGTACTTTGAGCCCGGGTGTGTGTGAGCAGTAGAAAGCAAATGGAAAATGAAAGCTGTCTGATCTAAGGACTACCCATTTCCTGAAACTGGGACGATTAAGAGAAAAAGAGTTCTCTGACTGGGTGTGCTCATGCCATGTGCTCAAGAGCTCTTTTGAGACGAGAATTCCTGAGCTGAGGAACCAGGAGAAAGACTTTTCCTAAGCACAAAACACTTCTCTGGACTTACATGCAGCCAATTCTTAATTATTAGAACTGTAGATTAATAAGACATTCTCTCTCTCTGTCTCTGTCTCTCTCTGTCTCTGTCTCTCTATGTCTCTGTCTGTCTGTCTGTCTGTCTGCCATTCTCTCTCTCTCTCTCCCTCCCTCTCCCTTGATACCTGCCTCCCTTTGAACCATTTTCCTGCTTGCTCCCCTGGCTATTATTTTCAAGCTCCTTCCTTCCCAAGGAAAACCTTCTGATAAGTGAGCTTTCCCCCTTTTCTTGCTCTTTAAGCTACACTCTCCCTTTAAGGTTCCTTTCCCATGGAGTAATTTTGTGATGAAAAAGAAAGGATATTTTTGCGTAAAACGAGATTTCAGATATTGCCACCATTAACAAGTGAACTTTTTGATGCGCAAAAGGAATAGAAAAAGAACTGTGTCTTAATTTAAAAAAAAAAACACTTGTAGAATATGTGTCTAAAGAAACAACTTTCATACAGGATTTGAACAGTTTCAGATAGAAAATGTACTGTGATATAAATATAAAGTACTCAAAGCCCTCACTTGATCCTGTTGGGGGTTGAAATTCTCTAAAAAGTTGGCACTAATTAGTGACTCCACTTCCTCTCTTCCTACTATGTTCTTTTTGTTTAAAGACATAAATTGTATTTTTTTTTATTCTGAACTCAAACATGAAAAAGCATTTCCATATATACAGCAGAACACAAAAAGAACATTGCATATGAAATTATGAATGTTCATTTTTACTTCTATTTTTACAATATAATAAATTCTAGATATTAATTTCAAAACCCTCACACTTTTAAGTACTTCCTTTTGAACTTCCTTCTTTTCTCTCCCTTCAACCCACTCCCCCATTAAAAAAGTAAGAAAGAAAAATGTGACAAATAAGGGTAATTAAATAATATAAACCTCTACAATGATCAAATCCAACAATGTATATACATTTTTGTTTGTTTTCAATTTTGTTTATCTTTAGTGTTAATTTTTAAATTTTTAGTCCCAAATTCCCTTTCCTTTGAGCCTCTCCCCAGGTTATTGGGAAGGCCAGCAATATGATATTCATTATACAACAATGTATGTCTTTTCTGCACCTTGTACTCAACACCTCTCTGTTAAGAGGTGGGCAACATTTTATCATGGGTCCTATAAAGATTTGTTTGCTGATTGTTTTTAACAAACCTCTTAAGTAGTTCAGATTGCTTTTCTCTACAATGTTGCATAAGTTGTTCTGTTGCTGCTCTCTTCATTCTACATGCACCAGTTTCTTGGGTTCTCTGAAATCATCTTTTGTTATTTCTTATGGGAAAAATAGATAATACCATAATTTGTTCAGCCATTCCCCAAATGATGTACTGCTTTTCAAATTCTAGCTCACTTCTTATTTCTTCCCTTTTAATTATCTCTTCAGAATATGAGAGTCTACTTTTTTTGTAGCTCTTATTCCCTCCCCAGTATTATCCTTCTCTTAAGATAGCATCCTCCTACATTGTTTCCCTGTTGAATATAACAAGTTTCTCTTTTCGAAGTTAGTGTGTTATTTTTCTTTTACCTTCTCTTCTCCCTCTTCAAACCCTTCTAACAGAACCAATCTACCTCTAGGTCCTCTGTTTTTTTTTTATTCAACTCTTATTATAACATTTAACAACATCGAGGTGATGGGGGGACATTTATCTTTCCAAAACTCCATTAGAATCTTAGCATTCTAATACCAGGTAGCTATTCTACTTCTTCAAATAAATGTATCATTTTCGGTTTCCCTTGACGTTTGTGTTTTCACTTGATTTTTTTCTACACAGCTCTGGTCTTTTCATTAGAAATGCTTAAAAGTTATTTATTCCATTAAAAATTAATTTCTGTCTGGCAAGATTACATCCTACTTTGCAGGGTAAATCTTGATTATAAGTTTTTATCTTTTCCCTTTCAGAATATTGCATTCAGAGAACCCCTCTAGTTTATGTGAGGTATGTGATCTTGATTGTGGTTGTAATTGATGCTATGTGATAGTATGAAACATTTGTGATAGTAATTGAACTAATTTTGGGGAAGGGGGAATACTTGCAGTGTTTAATCTTTGATGTGGGAGCCATTGAGTCTAGCTATGACATTCCTAGGATTTTTCCTGTTGTCATTTCTTTGCACGTTAGGGTTAATTCTATCTTTGCCTCTGTTTCTACTACACTCAGGCAGTTTTTCATTTATGATTTCTTGAAATATAATGTCTGGACTCTAGTCTTGGTCATGGCTTTCAGGTAGAAGAATGATTCTTACATTTTCTCTCCTTGATTTTTTCCAGGTCAAATGGTTTTGTGATGAGATATCAAACAGTTTCTACTATTTTTTTCAATCTTCTGACTTTGTTTTTAAAGCTCTTTAACATTTAGTGGAGGTTTGGAGGGTGGAGCCAAGATGGCAGCTGGAAAGCAAGATTTGCCTAAGCTCTCCCCCAGGTCCCTACAAACACCTATAAAAAATGGTTCTGAAAAATTCTAGAGCTGTAGAACCCACGAAATAACAGAGGGAAGCAGGGCTCCAGCCCAGGAAACCCTGGATCATCGCTGGGAAGGGTGTATCACACGGAGCTGCGAGTAAAGCACAACAGAGACCAGCATGTGCCACGCCAGGACCAACCAGACCAGGAGCCGAGCAGAATGAGCCGTAGGGCACTGAATCATTGAGCTGTTGCAGTTACCAGATTTCTCAACCCACAATTGCCAAAGACAACAGAGCAGGGCAGTGGGAAAAGCTCCTAGGACAGAGTGAAAGGAGTTCACAGTTGGCCACCACCCCGGAGGTGGCAGGGGAGGTGCAGCTCTGAGGCTGCTTCCAGAGCTATAGCTACATTTGCTTTGGGCCCCAGGCCCACCTGGTGGGAGGAATTAAGCCATGGATTAGAGCAGAACTGTAAAGCCTGCTTTGCCCTGCCTGTACCTGGGTTGCAATTCTGGTTGGTGGCTCTTGGGGGAGAAGGAGCACTGGTGTGGCAGAGCTTACTGGTAGAAGTAGCTCTGAAAACAGCAGCACAGCCCCTCAAGCTTGGGACAAAGTACTCTCTGTTCTACAAGCAGTTGTACCCCGAAAAAAAACTCAAGGGTCAAGTAGTTGGCTGAGAACATGAACAGGCAGTGAAAATGGTCTCGGATTCAGATTCAGACTTTGGAATCTTTTTTTGGTGACAAAGAAGAACAAAACATACCGCCAGAAGAACTCAACAAAGTCAAAGAGCCTACATCAAAAGCCTCCAAGAAAAACATGAACTAGTCTCAGGCCATGGAAGAGCTCAAAAAAGATTTGGAAAAGCAAGTTAGAGAAGAAGAGGAAAAAATAGGAAGAGAAATGGGAGTGATGTGAGAAAACTATGAAAAACAAGTCAGTGACTGGCTAAAAGAGACCCCCCCAAAAATACTGAAGAAAATAACACCTTCAAAAATTGACTAACTCAAGTGACAAAAGAGCTCCAAAAAGCCAATGAGGAGAAGAATGCCTTGAAAGGCAGAATTAGCCAAATGGAAAAGGAGGTCCAAAAGACCACTGAAAAAAATACTACCTTAAAAATGAGCAAGTGGAAGCTAGTGACTTGAGGAGAAATCAAGATATTATAAAACAGAACCAAAGGAATGAAAAAGTGGAAGATAATATGAAATATCTCATTGGAAAAAAACCTTGAGAATAGACCCAGGAGAGATAATTTAAAAATTACTAGACTACCTGAAAGCCATGATCCAAAAAAGAGCCTAGATATCATCATTCAAGAAATTATCAAGGAAAACTGCCCTGATATTCTAGAGCTGGAGGCTAAAATAGAAATTGAAAGAATCCACCAATCTCCTCTTGAGAAAGATCTCAAAAAGAAAACTCATAGGAATATTGTCACCAAATTCCAGAATTTCCAGGTCAAAGAGAAAATACTGCAAGCAGCCCAAAAGAAACAATATGAGTACTGTGGAAACACACAATCAGGAGAACACAAGATCTAGCAGCTTCTACATTAAGGGATCAAACAGCTTGGAATATGATATTCCAGAGGTCAATGGAGCTAGGATTAAAACCAAGAATCACCTACCCAGCGAAACTGAGTATCATGCTCCAAGGCAAAATATGTATTTTCAATAAAATAGAGAACTTGCAAGCTTTCTCAGTGTAAAGACCAGAGCTGAATAGAAAATTTGACTTTCAAACACAAGAATCAAAAGAAGCATGAAAAGGTAAACAAGAAAGAGAAATCATAAGGGACTTACTAAAGTTGAATTGTTTTGTTTACATTCCTACATGGAAAGATGGTGTATATAATTCATGAGACCTCAGTATTGGGGTAGCTGAAGGGAATATACATATATACAGAGACAGAGGGCACAGGGTGAGTTGAATATGAAGGGATAATATCTAAAAGATAAAATCAAATTAACAGATGAGAGAGGAACATATTGAGAGAGGGAGAAAGGGAGAGATAGAATGGGGTAAATTATCTTACATGAAAGTGTCAAGAAAAAGCAGTTCTGTAGGAAGGGAAGAGGAGTCAGGTGAGGGGGAATGAGTGAATCTTGTTCTCCTCAGATTTGACTTGAGGAGGGAATAACATACACACTCAATTGGGTATCTTTCTCTGCAGGAAAGAAGGAGGAAGGAGATAAAAAAGGAGGGACTATAGAAGGGAGGACAGATGGGGGAGAATGTAATCAAAAACAAACACTTTCGAAAAGGGACAGGGTCAAGGGAGAAAATTGAATAAAGGGGGATAGGATAGGAAGGAGCAAAGTATAGTTAATCTTCTACAACATGAGTATTGTGGAAGGGTTTTACATAATGATACTCGTGGCTTGTGTTAAATCAATTGCCCTCTTAGGGAGGGTGGGCGGAGAGGGAGGAGGGGAAAGAATCTGTAGCTCAAAGTTTTAAAAACAGATGTTCAAAAAAAAAGTTTTTGCATGCAACTAGAAAATAAGATAATTGGATACAGGCAATGGGGCATAGAAATCTATCTTGCCCTAAAAGAAAGTAAGTGAAAAGGGGATCAGAGGGAGTGGGGTGACCGAAAGGAGGCCTGACTGGGGAATGGGGCAACCAGAATATATGCCATCTTGCAATTGGGGGGGAAGGTAGAAATGGGGAGAAAATTTGTAATTCAAACTCATGTGAAAATCAATGCTGAAAATTAAAAATATTAAATAAATAAATAAATGATCCAAAAAGAAAAGAAGAAGAAGAAGAAGAAGAAGAAGAAGAAGAAGAAGAATACTGGCCCAGTACATTTTAAACTGACCTGATTATAACAGGTGATTCCAAACTGTTTGTAAAAGTTTCCCAAGAAAAATGTGAATGTGAATGGGGAACTGAAATATTTAAGAAATATATGAATTTGTGGATAATATTCCTCTATAAAGGGCCAAGGGTATTGAGCTTAGAAATGTATATTTGTATAATTTTAAAAGTACATATTGTTATTTGGCATTGAGAGGTTTATTAACTATATAGCCCCAAGAAAGTTTTATTTACTTTAGTTTACTGTTCAGTAAGGGGATGGTGGTAGAATTCACTCCCAGGGACATTACAAACATCACATGACTGTAAAAGTGCTTGGCACAATGCTTGGCCTAAAACAAATGCTATTTGAATTTAAACTGTTTTAAGTTGAATATAATTGCTTCATATTCATTAACTTTATGTGGACTTTCTTAGATGTGAAATTTATGTCAATTTATGATGAGATGAATCTGGAAATACATCCAACCCAGACTGGTAATTAATTGGTTTTGATTTTAAAGTTTAAATAGATGATAATTGTTTATGATATTGTTGTATTTCTTAAATTTTCCTTTATTGCATAATTTGGTAAATGACTATATCATCTATGTTGTCAGAAAAGCAATTTCTCTTATAATGTAAATGTTGTTAGGTTAGGAATTATACTGTAAAAAATGGTGAATGAGTTAGGAAACTATTAAGTCATTCTATTTGACCATGTATTATAATATTTTGAAGTATTGTAATTTAAGAAATCATAAATTACCAAATTTTGTCTTTATTTAAAGGGATTTTCAGTAAAATATATTTTGCTATCATTTAGGAAAATTGTGAGATTGTTAACTAAACTGTTGGGGTTATTGCTTAAATCAAGTATTTACAAAAATGTGTTTAGTTTTCTTTTTTTCTCTTCAATTATGTGGAAAAGGTTTGGTAATCAAATTTAAGAATTGCTTAGTACTTAGGTATTAATGATAATATCAGGATAAACTGTAAGCTGTTTCTGAGAAAGGAAAATATTTTTCATGAAGAAATGTTTTGTAAAATCCTTTGCATTAGTTTTAGAAGGCCTACTAAATTTCTATTTGTAAGCTAATCTGTTGTAGCAATTTGATATTGTTGACAATTATGTCCAAACCTACTGTGAATTTTTTTTAAATTTTGTTTAAGTTTCAGTCCTATGTTTGTTGTGTCTTTGGATCGACCTTGAATAAATGTGCTCAGAGAAACAGCAAAGGATAGCAAATGGGCCCAAGGTTTTTCTGTTAAGCTCTCTCATCCCAGGTCAGATTAGAGAGAAAAGAGATTTCTTTTCCCTCACCTGGCAAAAGGATGAAAAAAAAAGGAATGGGGAGGTGTAAGCCAGTGGTGCTCGTCCCCAAAGTATTAGACTCAGTGTCACATGGGGCTGGCCAGAATGTGTTCAGGCAGTGGCAGCTAGTGCCATTCTGGTAGAAGAAAGTAGGAAGTGGAGGAAGAGGGCAAAGGTAGAGAAGCCTGCCAGTCAGTGTCTATACTTAGGGTAAGACAGCCCATACTTTTATAAATGATTATTTTTTTAATGATCTAGAAATGTATTTGATGTCATTGAAATTTATTGTTTTTACTGTTTGTTACAGCTAAGAACAGTTTAGTTGTTTTGTTAATTATTGTTTTAATGCTAAAACCAAAAATGGTTAATTGATTACTGTATGTGGAAAGAAGGAAATTGTATAAAGCCTTATTGATTTGGTTCTGCCCATTAAGAACAGTCTTCCTGTATGCATGAGAGTCAGCAGGCAAAGGGCACTAGTATTAACTCCTTCCTGGGGTCCGTGTTAATTCTCCTTATTTTGTGAAATTGCCAAAGCCCCTGGAAGCTATCAGTATGTGCAAGGTCATCAACCCCAGGAAAAGAGCTTGTTTGATTTATGTAGGTCCTAAACAATGAACTTAGCTTGCTGAGAAGTTGCAAGTTTATGTGCAACAGTTAGGAAGGAGTCTAACAATTGGCTTTTACACCAGGACAAGTTTAAATTTAAGGAGAGAAAGATGTTCAATGGAATCTCATATATGTGAGTCCTAGTAAATCTTTATTGCTTATTGCAGCTCCATTAAAGTAAAAGCAACTGTATCTGACTCT
>JAQQSZ010008937.1:0-12901 GCA_028646595.1 Phalanger gymnotis
AAAATAGATGTTCAAAAGTAAAAAAGGTTTTTTTTTTCATGCAACTAGAAAATAAGATGCACAGGCAATGGGGCATAGAGATTTATCTTGCCCTACAAGAAAGGAAGTGCAAGGGGGATGGGAGGGGAATGGGGAGATGGAGGGGAGGGCAGACTGGGGAACAGGGCAACCAGAGTGTACGCCATCTTGGAGTGGGGCGGGGAAAGGAAATGGGGAGAAAATTTGTAATTCAAACGCCTGTGAAAATCAATGCTGAAAACCAAACATGTCAAAAATAAATTAAAAAAAAAAAAAGAAAAGAAGTCCTGGGGAGCAGAGAGCATTTCGCCATTCAGTGACCTAGACCAGGGCTGTTCAAAATGCTGCCCACCCACAAGCATAGAAATTTACATAAATGCTTTAGTAAACAAAGCCAAGTACGGGGCAAATAAAAATATATTGTCTATTGTTTCAATAAAAACCTAAGGTTGGACAGCCCTGACCTAGGCCATAGAGCAAGCATCATTGTGGTAACACTTCAGGCATATGGTGCTCTTGTGTCCTTTAGGCACATGTCTGGTATGTTCATTACGCCATCAAGCTGTCCTCTGTGAATTGTTCCACAAATATTCTGGGGCAAATCGAGCTAAATTATGACTGCTGCTAGTCATTCCTTAATGACTAGTTTGTAGCTGCTTTACTATCATTTATATGTGTATATTTTGGTTGCTTGGTATTGTGTGTGCATGTGTGTGTGTGTGTGTGTGTGTGTGTGTGTGTGTAGGTGTGTATGAAATCCAGAGCTATCTTTCTGTTGTGAATGTAAATGAATTGACTTCTTTTGCTGGAAAACAGGTGCCCAAATACCTACATTTGAACTTGGCTGTATTGCTCGTTGAGATCTTCCCCCTATATAAGGATCATTGGGTATTAGCTATTTTTCTCTCTTAAGAAATCACCCCGTACTTTTTTTCTACAGAATCTAGGCTAAAATTTCTATGTAGAATCCCAAGGGAAAGTTCTAAAACCGGCAACCAAAAGGCCTTTGTATTCAAAATTGAGAAGGTAATCTGAAGCCATTCTCCATGCAGTGGCCAAGTAATTTCTGGGATAAGGAGAACTCCCTTAGGACACTTCCACACATACCAGCTGTTATTGTCCTCAGTAACTATGTGGTATTCTTGCTTCTCACTATATCTTACTTTAAGCCCCTACACCAAGCAAAGTTTCCTTAAAATTATAACCTCATAGATAATAACTGTCCATATGAGCCCAAATAATTGAGTTCATTCGGCCCCATAGCACCAAAAGAGATCACAGATAGCAGATTTTTGCATCCCATTGATAAAGAACTCTGGAAAGTAAGAGGTGAAATAAGTATTCTAATTTTATGTAGATTCCCTTCCATCCTATACAACCAGCTACAACACTAAAGGATCCCAAATCCAAGATCATGGAGTAGAGGTAACACATAGCAGATGATTCCTTACAGATCACTGCCTTAAATCCCTGGGAGTTTAGTTCAGTAGTTTCAGTCATGTGCAGCTCTTCTTAATCCTACTTGAGGCTTTCTTGGCAAAGATAATGGGTGGTTTGCCATTTCCTTTTCCAGCTCATTTTGCAGATTAGAAAACTGAGGCAAACAGGATTAAGTGACTTGCCCAGAGTCACACAGCTAGGGTAAGGCTGAATTCGAACTTAGTTCTTCCTGACTCCAGGTCTGGCACCCTATCCACTGCACCACCCAGCTGCCCCTAAAATGCCTGGAAACAGAGCAGTTTGAGTTTGTTCACTTGTTTTTAAAGGCTATTTTCTACCGAGACCAAGGCCTCAGGAGGGCTGGGGACATAGATTATTTCAGGTTTAAAATCTATATCTTAAGGTAGTTCTCCACTAGGTGTTTTGGGGGACAGCCTGTGCTGTCCAAGCAGCTAATGTGGAGACAGCATCAAAAATGGCTTCCTAACATTCCGGAGGACAGCTAGGAAGAGCAATAGATAGTTCAAGGCCTGAAGTCAGGAAGACTCATCTTCCTAAGTTCAAATCTGGCTTTAGACATTTACTAGCTGTGTGACCCTGGGCAAGTCATTTAATCTCTACCTCAGTTTCCACATCTGTAAAATGAGGATAATAATAGCACTCCCTTGCAGGGTGTTGTGAGGACCAAATGAGATAATATTTGTAAAGTGTTTAACACAGCGACTGACCCTTAATAGAGGCTTAATAGCATGTTTCTTTCCTAAGTATAAGGCATCATGCTATGTACTGGGAATACAAAGACAAAAACAAGATAGACCTTGCCCTCAGGAAGATTACATTCTATGGAGATGCAACGCGCACACTCGAGCTCGCACACACTTGAAAACAAAAGATTGCCAAGAGATGCCGAGTAAGGAGAAAGCAGGAAAAAACATTCTATTGGACAATATAGCTGAGCTGTACTTTGAAGTGAAGATGAGGAGAGCTATCCCATAAAGGAAAACCTATGCAAAGCCACAGAGGCATAGCATGGAATCTTGTGAAAGGGAAATAACTCCTAGGCAACTTTGCCTAGAATGGAGAGAACATGAGTAACACAAGAGATGAGACTTCCCCTCTTCTCTCCCATTTTGTGAGCCTTTAACGTTGTTTCTAAAGCTCTCTATTCTACATATTTGCTGAAAACTCACTGTACAAAAAGCACAGGATAGGGAGTTTCCTAACTTAGAAGACAGATCTTGTCCCCCTTGGAATTAATTTTTAGGAGTCTTGAATTAGTACTATTTTGTTTTCAATTGACAAACAGAATCGATCCATTTTACTATCCATTTTACTTTTAATATTTAGTTACAAATGCTCATCTAAATGATTGATTCTGCTGCAAGCCAGGATCCATGCAAAGAGGAAAAAGAGAGCCCTTCCCCCACCCCAATCCAAATGAAATTTAATGAAGACTGTTCTTTACAGAGAACAAGGCATCCGGACAGGTTGCTGAAAATCTTCAGGTCTTTACCTTGAGGTAGATCTCTACAAGCTGTCTGGGATATTGTTGGTAGCATCATATCCACTTCAGTGGGGTCAGCATCAGAGATGGCTCCTTAACACATGTGATAGATGGAGGCCATCGTGTATAAAATAGAAAGGCGTTGTTACTGTTCTTATTCAGTCATGTGCAACTCTTTGTGATGCCATTTTAGGATTTTCTTGGCAAAGATGCTGAAGTGGTTTGCCATTTCTTTCTCCATCTCTTTTTACAGATGAGGAAACTGAAGCCAACTGGGTTAAAATGACTTGCCCAGATTCACACAGCTAATAAGTGTCTGAGGCCACATTTGAACTCAAGAAGATAGGTCTTCTCGACTCCAGGCCTGGCTCTCTATCCGCTATATCAACTAGCTACCTTATGGAAAGTTAGGGAGCCATTAGCTGATGTGACAGCACAGGCTGTCCCCTAAAACATACAGTTAATAAGTATCTTGGGCAGGATTTGAACTCATGTCCTTCTTGACTCTGAGCCTCATGTTCTATCCACTGTACCACCTCACTGCCTCAATAAATGTTGTTGAATGAAGAGCTAGCGTGAAAGGTGGAAGGAGGCTGGACTCTCCAAGGACATCGAAGATTTGAGACCACACTAGAAAGCTGATCACATTCCAACAAGCTTCTGGAAATCAATCCCGAGTGGCCTTCTGAGCTAATTGCCAGATACTCAGGAATCATAACCCATGCATTAATAGCTGAATTTGTAATTCAGGATCCTGGAAGAAATGTAAGAATTGCCTTCAAACCATTTCTAACATTTTTTAAAGGCAAGATCTCATGAAGTTGCTTAAGTATCATGCTCAGAATATTGCCTACATGAATGCAACCAGCACCCCAGGCTACTTGGCCTACTTAAAGTCACAGATTCACTCACTGCCAGCTCACATAATTGTGGAATTCACCAACCCCGCCCCCCCCCAAAAAAACCTTATGAATCAAGCCTTTAGTTGTGAATAGACAGTGAGTGAATTTCTCATGAATAGCCTCCCTCTTCACATGGTTCATGACATTTTACAATGCAATTATTGTGATGCCTATTGTAGCATAATTGAAATTCTAGAGATGGGGTGGGGAGGCGGTGGGAGGGTCGACCCTGCTCAAGAAAATGCAAATGCCATTTTATTTGCAAATTGAATTAAAAATATAATGAAGTGGGTGTAGAAAATAATTGAAGAATTAATTGAGAGAAACAAATTTGAAATGTTTTCATAGTGGAGGAGAAATGCCTCTGAACTGATAAAGCTCTTCAGAGAGCAAATTCCATCCTGCTCACTCAGATTGGAATGGAAATCAGGGTGGACATCCTTGGGAAGACCCAGCACAATGAGACCACAAGATGAACTCGTGAACCTGCCTGACCTTGGAAAGCTACTCACATGGAATTTTTTTCTACTGCTCATTCTACACCAATCTTTGGGCCAGAGCCGAAAAGCATGGAATTATGCTCCTTGCTTGTCAGTTTCTTTGCATGGCTAGGCAATTCTGCAAGGAAACTTAGCAAAAAACAGCAATTGGCCTTTATAAGATTTCTAATACAATTAATGGTGTTAGAAGGTGTGGACTCAGGTCTATGATTGATTTTATTTTATCTTTGTTTTTCCTCCAGATGGTCTGGATTTAATTTGCAATGTGTAGTCATTCTACAAGGCAAAAATGAATGTAAATATTTCTGAGGGTTCCTTCACATGAAATTCTGCTAAAAAATCCTTTGTTTTGTGTAATGGTTTGTGCTTTGTGTAATGGTTTTGAAAGTGACTGTTAATTATCCAAAATCCTTTTTAAAGAGAGGAGGAAAAGGAGTGGGCAGGGCTTTAAAGGAGGAATCTTAGCTGCTAGGATGAGAGACCCAATTTATTACTTTCCCAGCAGCTCTTTGGCCAATTTTGCCCCTCCCCACTACCCACCTCCCCTGAGATTAAAAAAAAAATACTTGAATTGGACTAGTCATTTCCTCTCTTCTGTTTAGCGCCAGTTCTCAGAGGAAAACATCATTTTGTTCTTTGTTCAGTATAGTCTAGAGACAACAGTGAAAGGATTTGCTGCTTCCTAGAATATAAAGATTTCAATTTGGAGTGCTGTGGGAACATAAAAGAGAGAGGTGACAGACAGACAGACAGACAGAGACAGAGCAAGACAAAGAGTGACAGAGAGACAGACAAAGACAGACAGGCAGAGGGAGAGTCAGAGACAAATGGAGACAGAAAGACAGAGACAGGCAGACAGAAACAGAAAGAGACAAAGAAACAAAGAAACAGAGATACAGAGAGAGAAGAAGTGGGGAGAGAGAGAGAGAGAGAGAGAGAGAGAGAGAGAGAGAGAGATCCATAAAGTATGAATGTGAGAATGATTTTCTCCAGAGCCAGTAAGCTGGCCTTGGGCCCAGACAAGTATTATTCATCTGCCTTGATCATCCTGAAGGAGTGATAACTAGGGTCAAAGTTACAACGTGGTCTCAACCATTCTGCCAGCCTTTAATGTATCTCATCTCTGCAGGATTTCACAGGATTCATGCAGTTCTCTCCCTCAGGGAGATAAAATACTGGTTGTGCACAGGATACTGGCATTAACTTTCTGCTCCCTGGAGTATCTAGGAGTGGTGAACACTGGTCTCTTATTAGCCTTTCAGTGGAGGGTAGATGTCCAGTCCCATTGCCACAGGCACATTTCTAGCAGGGCAAAAGAGGAGTTCCAGATGAGAGAGAACATTGAGTTCAGCAGGATCAAACCCAATGCTGGTGATCACCCAGCCTACTTTTAATAGGAGCTGGAGAATAGTGGGTGAAAATTTCTGTTATCTAGAAATATTTCCTGGTACCAAGACCAAAAAGTCCTTTCCTTTGAGCAGCTGCTCTTGCTTGTCCAATCATTTTCCCCTTTGTGATATTCAAATCATTTATCCGTGTTTTTCTATCAAATGTTAATACTATGTTGGGTGTCAGATCCAGGACATGCTGGATTCAAGTCCCAACTCTGATACACTGGCTCTGTGATGCTGGACCAGTCACATGCCTTTCAGTACTCTAAGACACTCTAAGACTGTCAGTTGCAAAAAAGGTGCCAACTTACTTCAGTCAGAGGAGTTTCTCACCTAGAAGTTCTCTGGGAAAAAAATGAAATGACAGTTCTAGTCCCTATGCCTATCATGTCCTATCTAAGCCTACCAATGTCATCTAATTTCTTTGACCTCCAGTTTCCTCATTTGTGAAAATATAATAATATTACAGCTAGGTGGTGCAATGGATAGAGTGTCAGGTCTACAGTCAGGAAGTCCCATCTTCCTGAGTTCAAATTTAGCCTCAGACAAAATGAGCTGGAGAAGGAAATGGCAAACCACTCCAGTATCTCTGCCAAGAAAACCCCAAATGGCACCATGAGGAATTGGACACAACTGGAAAAGAACTGAACAACAATGATGTGATATATACATTCAGTCTAATAGGGTTCTTCTAAGGGCAAAATCGAATTACATATCCTCTACCAGGAACTGCAAACTACAATACTCCAATGATCTGTGACTGCACGTGTGCTTGTGTGAGTGTATGTGTGTGTATTGCTCTAGAAAAAAATATATTATGTGAAAGCCAAACATCTAGTAATGAAACTCTAATAACCAGATTACTAGCTGATGCTCCTGGTGAGGAAACCAAGACCTTCCAAGACCTACTAGCACCCGCTGGGCAACTTATAATTCTCTGAGATACTGAATAAATTACTCAATTACTTGCCCAGGGTCACACAACCAGGATATGCTAGAGAGGTAGGGCTTGAACTCAGGTCTTTCTGACACCAAAACTAGTTCTCTATGCACTAGACCACTCTGAATATTCCTCCTCCTCTTCCTCTGTTATCATCATTCATCACCAATGCCATCAGCATCATTATATATTTTTTGTTGTTATCATTCAGTCATGAGGTTTGCTTGGCAAAGATACTGGAGTTATTTGCCATTTCCTTCTCCAACTCATTTTACAGAGGAGGAAAGTGTGGCAAATTGAGGGTTAAATGACTTGCCCAAAGACGCAGTAAGTGTCTGAGGCCAGATTTGAACTAATGAAGATGCATGTTCTTGATTCTGGGCCCAACATTGTACCCACTGCACCAACTAGCCACCCCTATGTGCAGTACATCAACACTATCACACCCTTTCTGGATGATCTCTCACTTGCTGAGTTCTGTAGTTCAATAGTGTCTGACTATTCATGACTCCATTCCATATTTTCCTGGCAAAGATACTGTAGCAGTTTGCCATTTCCTTCTCCAGCTCATTTTACAGATGAGGTAACTGAAGCAAACAGAGTTAAGTGACTTGCCCAGGATCTCACAGCTAGTAAGCATTTGAGGCCTTCTTGACTCCAGGCCTGACACTCTATCCACTGTGTCACCAAGCTGCCCTCATCTCAACTAATCCCCCTCAACTCAATCCACAATCTATTCCAAATCTCATACTAGGGGATTCTTATCCACTCCCTCAGCTTCACAATCTAAAGCTATGAATTCTGCCATTGTGCTCTCCAAAATGCCTGCTCTGAACCAGGATAAAATTGTATACGGAAACAGCAATTTTGTATGATAATCAACCGTGAATAAAGGACAGCTATTCTCAGCAATACAATGATCCAAGACAATTCTGAAAGACTTATGATGAAAGGTGTTGTCCATCTCCAGAGAAAGAACTGATGGAGTCTGAATGCAGATTGAAGCATACTTTTTCTTTACTTTATTTTTCCTGAGGTTTTTTGTCTGTGTTTTCTTTTATAATATGACTAACATGGAAATATGTTTTGCATGACCACAATTGCTTGCCTCTCAATTTCCCTAGCTTCCTTCAAATCTCTGCTAAAGTCGCACCTTATGCAGGAAGCCTTTCCCAGTCCTCCTTAATTTTAGTGCCTTCTTTCTGAGACAACTTCTAATTTGTTCCATATTTATCTTCTTTGTACATGGTTGTTGTTTGCATGCTGTCTTTCCCCTTATACTATGAGCTTTTTTTTCTTGCCTTTCTTTGCATCTCAGCACATACCACAGTGCCTGGCACATAGTGGGCACTCAATATATTCTAATTGATAGAAGTGACTGATACTTCACAGAGAAGTGATAGAATAGAGGTGCAAGATGAGATATACATATTTAGACACGTCCAAAGTATGGATTTATTTTGCTTGACTATGTTAGCTTGTTATAGGACATAAGTCTTTTTTGAGAGGGAGAAAATGGGGGAGGAGAAGGAGGCTGGTGATAACGATGCCAAAAAAGAAGAAAAAAAATTAGTATCAATAAAGCATTTAAAGAAAATGAAGCAAAGTGAGGTTCAGTGGGCAGCACAAAGCCAGACAGCTTTAGAGCTAATGTGCTAAAATAAGAATTATTTTTTTAAAAATAAAGCTATATATAATGATGTTGACAGTTTCATATATGGTCTTCCTTTTCTATTCTTTGTATATGGAAATGTTCATATTTGTTGGTGTTTGTCAAGTTCAGAGTAACAAAAAAAAATATTTTATTAGTTAAAAAAAATCCAAGTGCTCTTGGCATAAGAATTACCACAGGCCCTATTAAGAGCTCTCTGAATTAAATGCAAAGACCATTTATTAAACACTTGTTCTCTACAGAACTCCAGACAAAGGTTAGACAACTTATCTTCTAAATGTTGAGAAAAAGTTGATTGCTTTACGATCGGTGGCTAGACCCATAACATCCAGGTCTAATGGCAATACTGGCTGATAAGATTCAGTATTTATAGTGTACTTGGATTTGACCTTACTTCTAGATTATATAGAACTTGTGCAAATATGCCTTCTCTGGTTCCCATCAAGCACTGAGGAGCCATTTTCTTTGCATGAATGAGGAAAGGCTTGGTATAGTATGGTGACAAAAAGTCTAATTGGTTGTAGAGTAAGAAAAGCATGATTCAGGAGGTGTGGAACCAGTTCACATACAAAAAAGACATGACTAATCTCTTTTCCTTCCTAAACACAAGGGAGGCAAAACTACTGTGAACTGCTGGGTAGGGGAAAGGCCACCGTATGTCCATGGGCACATGACACTTCTCTTTCTTTTCTGTTTATTCTTTCCTAATCATAAGTCAACAAGCAGCCTGAAAAGCATTGTTCAGCTGGAAAATTTTCGAGAGTTTTGGAGATACTAAGATTCCATCAAAACAATCACAAATCCCACAAGACACTGGAGATAGTAGCAGTCAACGAGTGTGGTAATGGCCACTAACAGAAAAAGTGCCTACCAATGTAGAAAGATAGTCACTCAGAGAATAGGAGTGACTTTAGGGATTGTGACTCCTGGTGACAGAGAAAGAAGTGCTGGTTAAGGACTCTACAAAGGCACCAAAGCTCTGAGCCCAGCAAAGTACGATACCTAAGGGGAATTTTAAGATGATTCAACAAATGGAGAAGAAGACTTTCAGGGCCAGGAGCTGGAGGTTTCCTTTTGCCATATGTGTTCCTTCTATGTGTCTCACTATCATTAAATTTTAAGTTTGAGTACATTCTCCCCTGGGACCTTCAAGGAAAAAATGCACCCCCAGTTTGTGATGAATGTTTTTGCTATACCTTCTCAGTAAATTCCTTTTCTAAAAGCCATTAAGGTTCAATTAAATGTGATTGATAATGGAGAGTATACTGGGGGTTGCTTAGGAGCTGTAGTGTTAAAAGGTATAATTTCTCGGGGTTTCCCCTAGAAACTTGAGAGGAATAAATAGTCAGCTGCCCTCTAAGGTCCCAACCTGCTAATGTGAGTAGAGTTGGAGAAGTAATTGAGGTACACATGTAGTTTCCCTGTCTAAGAAAAAAGACATGAAATAATACATATAATGGAACTTCTTTATCTGCTTTCAGTGAAGCCCCTAAAAATTCAAAACACCAAAATTCATTTCTTTCACCATTTGACCAGAAGGAAAATCAAATCTTTCATAAAGCCCACATGAAAGAATCCACCAAGGCGCAGATATCATAAATATCTGAAATATATTATGCTTTACCTTTCCCTAATAGGTTTATAGTAGTTTCAGAACCAGTGAAATGACAGATTTAGCATTTTTTGAGTCCAAACAGTGTGTGACTTTTAAAAAGTTCAAGAGACATCATTTCTGGGTAATTGATTATTTTCTTAATAATGCTAGCATTTTGTTAACAAAAGAGTCAGTGATACTCTCCAATACCAAAGACCCCTTGTGGGGCTGGGCTCACAGTTTTTATGTATTGGAAGAGTGGATGTTCCTGAGGGTAACAATCAACTTTGATTGGTTAGCAATTAACGAGAAGTGGACTTACAAAGAGAAGGGGCTGGGAGAGTGATATCATGTGATATTTCCATTCCTGGACAAAGAGACTATCTCTACACCCAGTCTATCCCCTGCTTTGGGCAATCTAGACTAGGATCTACCTCCATCCAAACTTAGGAAAGTGGAATGCTTTGGGCAGGATTTCACCTTAAATTAGGTTCCTTGTAAGGTTGGTTGGGGTCTGCCTGGAATTGAGGAAAAAGTTAATTCCATCTTCAGAGACTGAGCTTTGAAATGAGAACTTGAAAGAAAGAGGGAACTCTGGATCTCATCAAATCATTGGTTATTAATAATCATTTCTCTCACTAAGAGACTGCATATAAATATTAATATCAGAGAAGGAGATGGTTTATGTTGAAGATGATATGTTTTAACTATTTGTAAAAGCCCTCAAACAATATCCCTTTTAAGGACTATGTTGTAATATTTGCTTGAGTGAAAAAACTTTAAGATTCCTTTTTTTTTTAACTTTGTTATCATGAGTCCAGTTTGCTTGTGAATGACTGAAGCTACTGAAATCCCAGAAGGGAATATCCTATAATGATGTGAGATATCTGGATCCCCTCCCTTCTAGGGGCTACATCAAAATATTTTCCTCCAGTGAGTCAGTTCAACTGATTCCTTACTTCTCCTCAGCAGAGAAGCTGAGTTCCAGAGACATCCTTTCTTAACTAAAGTAGAGAAGGAATTTTCAGCTACAAAAACTAAGATTCCCAGAGTCTCCTTCACTGAAAATAATTTGGCCAAATCTCAATGGGAAGAACACGTTTAAAGTACTTAATAACCTGGCAATTCTAGTCTGAATGAACACTTAAAGAACTGTGAAATGTACAATAACTGATATGGAAGTTATCCTAATAAAAATCTCTACAAAGCACAGGGCTCATCACCTCATGGCAGCTATAAAAGGATAAACACTCTCTCACCATAAAGGAGGAAGAGAATTGATAGAGTTTCAGAGAACATGATAAACATGTCAAAAACCTAGGGAAATACTATTGAAACAAGCAGAAATCATCTCACCAACAAATAATAAAGACTAAAAGGAACACACCATTATATTCGTAGCCTGTAACTTAAAGTGTTTTATCTCTGGGTGAAGTCAATAGGATAGCTAAGATCCAGGCATGGAATCAAAAGGCCCTCTATGAGTGATAGTTGCCATGACTCAGCCAAAAACTAGAAAGTACTTATTTTACCCATATGTGTAATATCTTGAAAAACACTAAATGTAATTTTCTAAGTACAGAGATTCTGAAAGTGTTCAGGGAATTTTGCCTTCTCAACTATTGTGGGTGCAGAGGTCAAAATTGGATGATGTAGATATCCTGAGGGGCTGATACCCGATGCAGCAACCAAAGGAAGACCCTGATAGGAGAAGGCTAAGTGGGCAAGTGCCGAATAATAATGGGTAAAGGGAGTGGGTGTAGTTATACTGTAGACAAAGTCACAGATGGGTACCTTTGAGATGCAAGGATGCAACCCAACTTCCCCCCCTCTAATTAGTTAATCACATACAGCTGGGGGTCATGCCATGGCTTCCTAGGAGTTATGGAACACTCTTATAGGCATACAGCCCTTACTTTGGAGACCACGGTACTAGTATACAGTGTCAGCAAGACTTGGCTTTAAATCCTTCATCTGAAACATCGATAGTTGTGTGACCATCAACATGAGTAATTTAACTTCTATGTGCTTCTGTTACCCCCTAGATTTATTTGTTAAGACACAGACAG
Organism: Phalanger gymnotis; assembly: GCA_028646595.1. Lineage (NCBI taxonomy): Eukaryota > Metazoa > Chordata > Mammalia > Diprotodontia > Phalangeridae > Phalanger > Phalanger gymnotis. The sequence goes on from JAQQSZ010008937.1 coordinate 12,031, forward strand.
GTTGCTATCTGATGATAGAGTGAGTTTCCAAACAGGGTGTTCCTTATGCTGAAAAAAAATCACAAATCCTTCCCATATTTGTGGTGGTTGTTTATATTGGCAAGAGGGAATTAATAGAGGAGAATGGTGGTCCACAGATTTTGTCATCTCACAAAACAATTTGAGAACTATAACAGTCATGAACTATTTCATCAACTAAAAACCTGTTTACTAAGTGTTGCCTTTGGGCGGAGCCAAGATGGCGGCTGGAAAGCAGAGACTAGCGTGACCTCCCCCAAGTCCCTCCAAAAACCTATAAAAAATGGCTCTGCACCAGTTCTAGAACTGCAGAACCCACGAAATAGCAGAGGGAAGCAGGGCTCCTGCCTAGGACAGCCTGGATGGTCTCTGGGTGAGGTCTATCCCGCACGGAGCTGGGAGCAGAGTGGAGCAGAGTAGAGAATAACATGGGCGGCACGGATCAGCCAGACCAGGAGCCGGGTGGAGCGTGCCCTAGCGCCCTGAATCAGTGAGCTGTGGCAGTTGCAAGACTTCTCAACTCACAAACACGAGGGACAACAGAGAAGAACTGCAGAACCCACAAAACAGCAGAGGGAAGCAGAGCTCCAGCCTAGGACAGCCTGGATAGTCTCTGGGTAAGGTCTGCCCCACACGGAGCTGACAGTGGAGCAGAGCTCAGCGTGGGCAGCGTGGACCAGCCAGACCAGGAGCCAGGCAGAGCGTGCCCTAGCACCCTGAATCAGTGAGCTGTGGCAGTTGCCAGACTTCTCAACCCACAAACACCAAAAACAACAGAGAAGGTTGGTGGGAAAAGCTGCTGGGAACAGGGAGTTTGAGGTTCGGCCACCAACCCAGGGGCAGCGGAGGTGGG
>JAQQSZ010008938.1:0-12901 GCA_028646595.1 Phalanger gymnotis
CCTCTCCTCATTGGCTTTTTGGAGTTCTTTCTTCAGTATTTTTTTGGGTCTCCTTTAGAAAGTCATTGACTTGTTTTTCATGGTTTTCTTGCATCCTTCTCATTTATCTTCCCAGTTTTTCTTCTACTTCTCTAACTTGCTTTTCCAAATCCTTCTTGAGCTCTTCCATGGCCTGAGACCAGTTCATGTTTTTCTTGGAGGCTTTTGATGTAGGCTCTTTGACTTTGACTTCTTCTGGCTGTATGTTTCGGTCTTCTTTGTCACCAAAGAAAGATTCCAAAGTCTGAGACTGAATCTGAGTCTGTTTTCGCTGCCTGGCCATGTTCCCAGCCAACTTACTTGACCCTTTAGTTTTTTGTTGGGGTATGATTGCTTGAAGAGTAAAGAGTACTATGTTCCAAGCTTGAGGGGATGCACTGTTGATTTCAGAGCTATTTCTATACAGCCAGCTCTGCCACACCAGCACTCCTCCTTCCCCAAGAACCACCAGCCTGGACCTTACTCAGATCTTAAGCAGGTTCTGCACTCCTGCTCTGATCTTCCACTTAATTCCTCCCACCTAGTGGGCCTGGGGCCAGAAGCAAGTATAGCTATAGTTCTGTAGCTGCACCACCTCCGCTGCCCCCAGGGAGGTGGCTGAACCGTGAACTCCTTTCACTCTGCACCCAGCAGCTTTTCCCAACTTTCTCTGTTGTCTTTGGTGTTTGTGGGCTGAGAAGTCTGGTAACTGCCACAGCTCACTGACTCAGGGCACTAGGGCCTGTTCCTCCTGGCTCCTGGTCTGGTTGGCCTGCACAGTCCACGTTGTGCTCCGCTCACCTTCCACTTCCAGCTCCGTGTGCGATAGACCTCACCCAGTGACCATCCAGGCTGTCCTGGGCTAGAGCCCTGCTTCCCTCTGCTATTTTGTGGGTTCTGCAGTTCTAGAATTTGTTCACAGCCATTTTTTATAGGTTTTTGGAGGGACTTGGCAGGGAGCTCATGCAAGTCCCTGCTTTCTAGCTGCCATCAGAATCAGTCCTCTTACCCAAGCTGAAAGCTTCAAAGTAATTTTCATTATTCTCTCTCTCTCTCTCTCTCTCTCTCTGTTTCTCTCTTTCTTTGTCTCTGTCAGTCTCTCTCCTTTGCTACCAAGTTTTATATTTCTAACTCTGTTATAGTTCTCATAGTCAGTCCCTTTTGAAGTTTAGTATCCTGGCTATGGCTTACTCTCTGCTTCTTACAAACATATTCTGGGTTTTGCTATCCTTAAAACAACTTTATTTGTAATTCAGCATGGTCAGACTGGACCTTTCCCTTCCCAAATGAAGAATGAGTGATACATCCATGGCCTCTGTAGTTCCTGACACCAAAGGAACTCTACCAAACCCCACGGGCTTCCTTTTCTAACTTGCCCATGGCCAAGTTCTTCAAAAGGCAACTAGGTCTACTGACCATAAGCTGGTGCACATGAAAAAGAATCTCTACCCTTTTAACTTCCTGAGTATCAAATGGTGTTATCCTTAACTACTGGTAACACTTTGACTTAACTTATAGTTCTGTACAAAGATAATTTTCTTGGAACTATTACATGTATGGGGGTTCCAAACAACACAGCTGAGAAACAAATTGGACCAAGAAGCTGATCAGCACCTGGATCTTTGTGGTTTGCTTTAAGGCAGGCCTGCACAACCTGTGGCCAGAGGCTGCTTACAGACCATTGGCCACTTGAGGCACACCAAAGGATTTCCTCTACATGCAAAGGATGTTTTCCTCTACATTTGGGGGGGGGGGTGGGATTGGGGGAGAATTCTTTGGAATGTTGCAAGCAGCCTGAGGGCCGGAGGTTGTGAAGGCCTGAGTTAAGGTATTAATTCAATTCAATAAAAACTTCTCAGGTGCCTTCTGTGTGCCAAGTACCATCCTAAGCACTGGAATCATATGCTATAATAAAGTCTGTGGTTTGATTTAAGGAATGTGGGAATCTGTTTCTGTTCCTTGAGATCTAGAAATGAACTACCTGAACTTGAACCTGACCTTCCCCTCAAGTTATTGTCCTATTTCTCTTTTCTCCCATCACTGCCAAACTCTTAGAGCCAAGTGTGTTTACTGACTCTACTTTCTCACCACCCATTACTTGTCAGCCCCTGGCAATCTTACTTCAGACACTAAAGTTAGACTGACTGCTTCCTTAAAGGTAGCCAATGGTTTTAAACTGCTAAATTCAGTACCTCTCTCTCTCTCTCTCTCTCTCTCTCTCTCTCTCTCTCCTTTCCTTTCCTTATTTAATTTCTTTTTTCTTTTATTCCTTCTTTCTTATCTTTTTTTCTTCTCTTCTCTTCCCTTCCTCTTATCTCCTCTACTTTTCTTTGCTTTTCTTTTCTCTCCACATTGGTGTCACACCCTTACCTGCAGGTGCTCTGCCCAAAGGAAATGTCAGTTTTAATCTCTGAAACTTTTTTGTTTTTTTCTCTTAAAGACCAGTCTTAACCTCAAATCACTGTAGTCCCAGACCAAGCCCTACTTCGTCACTGATTGGCTCAGAATAGGCTTAGAAACCCTGAGGGCCTTCTCCTTCCAGATCTGTGTGTGTGTGTATGTATGTATGTATTTTTTTTTTAAAAGAGGCCATTCTTTGCCTCATTTTCTATTAAGCCTTAATCACCAAATAGGCACTGCCTCAGTCAAACTGAGCATGTATGAATGAATGAATGAATGAATGAATGAATGAATAACTTCAGTAAATGATATGTGCAATTAAGAAGTAGCATGATGTAGTTCTGGAATTCTTTACCTAGAAGCTGAGAACCGTTGCGTTTTTTAAAAAATTTTAATATCTTTCTATATAATTAGTTTCCTTCGTAATCCTGTATATCTTATTTTATGCATTCAAAAACATTCCAAGATAGGATCCATAGTTTCAACAGTTTGCCAAAGAGAGTTCTTCACACACACACACACACACACACACACACACACACACACACACACACATTTAAGAACCCTTGTTGTTGTAATGAATAAAGGGCTGACTCTGGAGTTGAGAGGTTCTGTCTTTGACATATGCTAGCAGTGTAATTATGAGCTAGTCTCTCTGGCTTCTGAAATCCCTTCCACCTTCTAAGTCTATGAAACTATGAAAACTATGAATCCAGGGCAGTTCTGTAAGACTAAAACCAAAGACAAGTTGTGATTCTACATCAGTGCAGGGAGTTTGCACATGGGGAGTTCCCACACAGACAAAATCACATATCCCCCTTCTCCCTACCATTTCCCACTACCTTCACCCCCTCCCAACCACATATACTCAAAAGTACAATCAGGCACATGAAATCACCAAAAACACTCAACCATTGTTCTTGAAATTTGTTTACTTAACCAATTCATAGTTTACTAGAATGAGTTAGGTTAGAATGAGGGACATTGCAGGATACTAGATGCTAGAATTCAGATGTGGGAAGATGAAGGTGAATGGTTTACTGAAGACTCTCCTGCAGATAAGCTTTTTAACATATGTTTTGTTGATTCTTTTTTTTTTTTTGCTGTCAATTGTAATTGATGGCACCTTTCTCCTAAACCTCTTTTGTATCAAAGCTTCATTTCCAAAATGAATCAACATCTTTGTGATATCTGACAATGTTTGGCTCATTCTACACAATAGGTCCCAGCCCAAGCCTTACTTGGTCGTTGTTTGGATTCTGATGGTTCATAGTGAGTGTAAATAGCAATTGTTTCTGTTTTGGCCAAAAACCCTGAGGGTCTTTTCCTCCCGGATTGATTTAACTTTTTTTTAGATAGGTAAAAGGGGTCATTCTTTGCTTCATTCTTACCTAGCCCTAATCACTGAATGGGCATTGCCTCAGTCAAACTGAGATCTGTTAAAGACCTTAGCTTGGAAAGGTCAAAGTCCCCCACTGCATCTTGGTCCATCTCCTATTGCCTTTATCCATATCTGGCCATTGGGCCCAGATGGAGACCCAGAGGAGAAAGTGAGGTTGGTGACTTTGTGCAGACCTTCCTCACTTATATCCAGTTCATTTGCATGTCATGGCATCACCTTCCTGATGTCATGGTCCTCTTTAAGAATGAAGGACAAATAGCAACCTCTGTGAGCAGAGAAGGTGCTGTCTGCTAGGGACCAGACTTCTAGTTGGACAGCACAGCTCTCTCTCTTTCTCACTATTTTCTCTCTACATAGGGTATCACACCCTTACCTGCCAGGGTTCTGCCCAAAGGGATTGTAAATTTTAATCTCCGAAACTCTTTTGTTTTGTCTTTTTTTCTCTTAAAGACCAGCCTTAACCCCAAATCACTCTGGTCCCTGAACGTGCCCTACTTGGTCACTGTTTGGGCCCTGATTGTGTCAGAATGAACATAAATAACAATTGTTTCTCTTTTTGTCAGAAACCCTGAGGGTCTTCCCCTCCCAGATCTATTTTTTTTTTAAAAGAGGTCACTCTTTGCCTCATTTTTTGGTAAGCCTTAATCACTGAATGCGGGCTGCTTCAATCAAAGTGAGACCTGTTAAAGACCTTAGCTTGAAAAGGCCAAAGTCCCCTACTGCGTTCTGGGCCATCTCTAGTCTTCCTGATTTATATCTATATATAGAAGCTAGAGAGGAAAGTGTGTTGAGGAAGTAGGCATGTCTGAAATAACAGAGTTTACCATGTTCTCAGTTTACATTGGGTGTGATCTTATCATGACAATCTTGGCCACTATCAATCAAGCAACGAACATTTATTCAACATCTACTGTGTGCCGGGCACTATGTTATTCAACATGAAAGTTTTAGTGACCTAATTTACTTGGTTTTTGAACCTTTTATGTACCTTTTCTGAAATAGACTTTTTTTTTAATTTCTTTTTGAACAGGCCTGCACAACCAGTGGCCCATGGGCCACTTGTGGCACACCAAAGGATTTTCTCTACACACAAAAGATATTTTACTCTACATTTTTCGTGGGCTGCCCGCCCAAAATCCTTTGGCTTGCCACAGGTGGCTGGAGGCCTGTAAGCTGCCTCTTGGCTGCAGGTTGTGCAGGCCTCTTTTTAAAGATGAAACCTTCTCAACTGACCTCAGCTGGCAGTATAGGTGATACTCATGGTTCCAGTACCACTTTGAATTGCATTGAAGCTTTTACCTGCTCTGTGTGTAACCTTGGTTTGGTTTGCCAGATGCTATCAAAGACTCACCATGTTGGTACCAGATTGGAATCAGGCACCCAAATGGCTTTAGCTGTACTGCAGCCAAGAACTTTGAGTTTTAGAGACCCACCAGCCTCTACCTCCCCAGGTGCCCTGATTACAGGTATGTACCACCACACTCAGCTCTGAAATGTATTTTCAAATCCTCTTTGTAGATGTTTGTTATTTCTTAAGTCTCTGCTTATGGCTTCTTATGAAATAAATGTATTGTTCTCCTAGTACAGGAATTTAAAGTTCTATTAATTGCTATAAAGGTAAATGACAAACTTGATCTGGATGATGAGTTTATTTTGCTTGTTTTTACTGACTGTCCCAAGCCTAGAATATTTCTATGAATCATATAGAAACTTGATGAACACTTGTTAACAGACCCAAATTCTGGGTTGGTCAGATAGGCTATTTTAACAACCCTATGCTTGACATGTTGTGTCAGTAAGGCAAGATTCACGACATTGATGGTGACCATGAATATGCCTGCATAGTTTGGAATCGCAAAGTATAAGAGACTCTCTGTATAGAAGGCAGAAGAAGAAAAACATTTATCCAGACATTAGATGATCAAATCCGGGAACTAATAACCCCAATTTGACATAGCAGTAATTGTATTCCAAAACCAGTAAGTCTACCTCAATGTAACAGCAAGGAGATTAAAACACAACATCACAGCAAAGAACCAAGCTATCCTGTAAGTTTCCCTTCTGCTAGGGCCTTCTCATAAATGCTCACTCATGAATCCTAATTGTCTGCTTGCCTGTGTCTTCTCCTCCTGCAGTTCTGAAAGCCCTGGCAGTTTCTCAGAGCCCTTGCAGTTCTCTCTCTCTCTCTCTCTCTCTCCATCTCTATCTCTATCTCTCTCGCAGTTCTCTCTTGTTCTTACAATTCTGTCTTCTTCGCAGCTCTCTAGTCTCCACAGCTCTCTAGTCTGAGCTTAATGGGATACCCACAGGGTATATACACCTGGTTTAGGGCCCTGGGGCTTAGTACTTGATAGCAAAAGTGTGTGGGCCTACAGCTTACCACCTACTTAGCAAGTGGGCCTTCCTACAAACAGGCCTCTCCTAATCAATTTCCCTTAACTAGCTCCACTTGAGGCCTATTAAATGGGAAGAGAAGATCTTGGATCACATTAGCGCCACACATGTTCAAGTCAACTTAAGTCAACAAGCACTTATTAATCCTGGACTGTGTTAGGAAACAATGCTAAGCACTGGAGGTAGAAAGAAAGGCAAAAGCAGTCCCTATTTTTGAGAGGCTCACAGTCTATTGGGGAGAGAACATGAAAATAACCGCATATAAATACGATATAGATTGGAAATTGGAAATTATTGTAAATTGGAAATTATCCCAGAGAGAAGGTATTAACAACATGAAAGGAGACTGGGGGAGGCCTCTTGCACAAAGCCAGATTTTAGCTGAGACCTGAAGGAAGCCAAGGGAATCAGAAGGCAGGGATGAAAAGGGAAAGAACCCTAGGAAGAAGTGACAGTCAGTGAATGCACTGATTTGGGAGATGGAGCGTTGTGTTCCAGGAGCATTGTGTTCTAGCAAGAAGGCCTTGTTCATCTAAAGAAGAGGATGACTTTTTATTTTTATCCTTTCTTTGCTAATTCTCTTTTTAAAACATGACATAATCATGAAATCTCAGAATTGCAGGGTTAGAAAGGCCCTTCAAAGCCATCTAGCTTAACCTCTGCCTGAAAAGGAATCCCATCTACAACATTTCCAGTAAGTGGTCTTGGCTTGAATACCTCTAGTGAATGGGAATTCACTCCCTCCTAAGGTATTTGTGTCAATCTGATTCTCCTCAGTTTGGAGGAGGTAAGGTTCAAATAAAGAAGGCTACCTGTGTATCACAGGCAATTCCTCAAGATGATCTGTTATATACAGCCAGAATGTGTGCAACATTAGTCTCAAAGTCACCCTGGGTTCTGGAATTCTCAAGTCTGAGATGACACAGTAGTAGACTTTGGCAACCTGGAAGTATTTTGCTTTGCTTAGAACAGATGTCAAAACCAAAGGCTCCACCCTTCCTGCAGCATTATAAGCTTTTCAGTGTAACAGATAATTCTCATGACAGGGTTTGGTAGTTTATGTTGCAAAAACATCATACATAGATCCCAAATGGGTACTCACAGATGCATTATTCATCTGCATGCCAAGTGTTAGTAGTTTCATCAAGCACATCTTTTACTGTACTCGGTTCCAATTTAAACTTGTTTATGCCATAATATGGATATGATAGAGATCCTCCAGTCTCCACCTCCCTGGTAGCAAGGATTCCGGGTATGAGCCACCATGTCCAACTCTGTCTCTACAGGTGTTTGATATTTCTCAACTCTCTGCTTGTGATTCTTATGACAGAAATGTGTTTTCTTTCAGGTAGGGTGATGATACATCAGCAATGCATTAGGAACACATCTAAAGCCTTAAGAGTTGGTTTGTAGACTACAGACTACTCCCTATCAAGGCAAGCCAACACAGCAATCTTCTCCACTCTTGGACAAAGCTGTCCAGAAGTTTTTATTTATGTCAATGTGAAACCTGCCTTGGCTATTGCCACCCATCATTCCTAATTCTTCCCTCAGGAGCCATGTGCAATAGGGTTAGTCCCTCATTCTAATGACAGTTCTAAAAACACTTCAAGACAAAAAGCACAGAATCTCTGAGTTGGAAGAGACTCATTGGCCATGTAATCCAATCTACACCTGAAAAGGAATTGGACCTTATCTAATCAGGAGATATTTTGCCTTTGCTTGAAGATAACTATCCAATCCTCCTAAATCTTATCATCTTCAAGCTAAGTACACTTAGTTCTTTCTACTAACATTCACGATATGATCTCGAAGAAGGCCATGACATGGGGGAAATGATGACATGACTTTCACTTGACTTTGATTTGAATGAGGGAGGGCTGTGGAAGGTCACCAGCCTCACTTTCTTCTCTAGAACCATCTGGGTCCAGTGGCCTGATATTCACCAGGATGACTGAAGAGGGAATATGATCTCAAATCCTCTCATCATCATATTCCCTAGTTTTCTTCTAGGTTGTTAACATCCTTTCTAAGATAGCGTCTGGAAATGAAAACAGTATATACCCCTCTATGTGATTTACCTAGACGTAGTATTTAAAAGCACCATGTAATAATAGTTCCTATAAGGGTAAATATTGCAGGTTACATGAAAAAGAGGAATTCATATCTGATGTAAAAGAAAATGTAGTAGATTTGGATTTAGAAACCTGGATTAAGGTTTTGATTCTACCACTTACTGTCTGTGTGATCTTGTACGAGTCACTTTCTCTGTCTCCACTTTCTTGTCTGTAAAATGAGAATCATAATACCTATGTATATACCTCATAGGATTGTTGTGATGGTCAAATAAGGTACAATAAACTGTAAATTACTTGATATCAGACTGCTTCATTTTGTCTGCCTATCCCCAGATATTAGCATAATGCCTTGAATAAAGTAGGCATTTAATAAGCATTTGTTGAACAAATGAACAATACATGTAAGGTGTTTTGTAAATTATAAAGAGCCATGGCAAGGCAGCTGTATTCACTGTTGTACTTATTCTCTGAAACTGGACACCAAGGCTGAACGTTTAAGTTCTGTTTTATTTCTGAAGTATGTTGGACTGAGGGAAGTTGAATTGTTTTGTTTCTGTTTTAAATTTTATCCCTGGGAACTTGAGTGACCATTCTCAAGTAGTATTAAATATAATCATGGGGAACTGAAGGTGATGTTGATGAAGAATTTGGGGTAAGAGGCCAAAGATATAAGAAGACTGGAAAAGTAAGAAAGGGACTGGGTACCAAAGATTTTAAGAACCAAACAGAGGATTTGATATTTGATCCTGGAGGTAATAAGGAACCGCTGGAGTTTATTTAATGGAAGGATGATGAGGTTAGACATGCTATGGAAAAAAAAAACCTGGATTGGGGTCAAAGGACCTGAGTTCTAATCCTCCCTTTGATACTTAATTCCTGTGCAATCCTGTGTCTTAGTTTCCCCATCTGAAAAATGAAAGGCCTAGACCAGAGGCCTCTGAGGTTCCTTCCAAATTCCAGGATTCTACAACTGTTTAATCTGGTCTCAGAATAAATCAAGTTTCCTTCAGAGAGATGAGCCCCGGCTCCCTCATTCTGAGGGTTAGCCTGGTTTTTCTTTGGCTAGCTTATTTATGTGAACTTAGACTGAGGCTAGGTGGACCTGACTTTTGAAGGTGCTATACAGTAAAGGATAGCATGGAGCTATGCCAGCTGCCCTTTGGCAAAGCTGGATGACAGCTCACAAGCTAATCTGCCAATTTGTTCACAAACTGCCTCACTTGGGAGAACAGCTTCCTGGACTCATTTCAGTATTTGTTTAGTAAACACCCCAGCAAGCTTATTTGCAAATGTAGACATCATTGCCCCTCTCTGCTTTTTCAGTAAGGTTTTATGGTAGGCTGCCAGGGTGGGGTATTTGGACCTCAGGATAAACTGAGTTGACCTGGAAAGATGGTTTTCAAAGAGATAAGCAACTGCATGGTACCCAGTTTCTCACCCAAGACATCAGATTGTATTGGTAAACTTCTAAGAAGTGTGCTTATTCTTCATAGCTATCTTTAAATAGAATTAGAAGGTTTTGGACACCTTTGAATGGATTGTCTTGTGAATTTCCTTTTTATTATTATAATGCTCTTGTATTTCCGAAGTTGAGAGATTTAACCTTATTTGATTTTTATCCTTCCTATATTCCTCTTTCATCTTCTTTTCATTCTTCTAAATTAATATTAACAATGACATTGATTGGGAATGAAAGCACCCAGATGGGCTCTTTCTTGGTGTTATTGAACTGAGAAGAAAAACTCATACATAGTTTAGTTACTATTCAAAATGAAGACATAGGAGTCTTTAGGAAGGAAAAGGTTCCAATGACTCCCCACGGCCATCTTTCCATTTTTCATCTCTTTATGCTTTGTATACAACTTTGTCTAGTTTGGTTATGAAGAGGCTCAAATATTAGACCAATTTTGTTCTGGATCTTGGTAAATAGAAACATGGTTATATCCACCTTTATTCAAACCATAGAATTTACTAATAACACATAAGACATTGATGTAATACTAAATGATAAAAAAAAATACAAAGAGCCATATGCTTCTGCCTTACCAACACCTTCTGGGTCCCAGGATTTTGTCTGACTTTGGGAAATCAAAGTCTCATACCTAGAAATGTGCCCTTTGCTGGATTATACATCAATTCAGAGAAGCCCAGGGGGTTTAGTGTCTGCACACAGAGATAAACAAAAGCAGCTGTAGCGTTTCCCAAATCCACCAGCTTAGGATAATCAGTCTTCAGGCACCTTTGAATAGGGATTCTTAACCCTAAGTCCATAGATCCCTATGGGGTCCCTGGATAGATTTCAGGAAGTCCATCATCTTGAATGAGAGAATTACATCTTTATTCTCATTCATCTCTAACTGAAATTTACCATTTCCTTCAATGATAAATAGAGGCAATGAGCCAGTAATATTAGGCTTCATTGGATGACCGAAGGTGTCTGTGACCCAGAAAAAGTTAAGAACCCCTGATCTACAGCTGTCATGGAAAAGTCTGATGAGGCTAAGCATAGGGACTGGTAAAATCCCCTTGGTAGCTGGGGCAACACCAATGGATTCGCCAGTCATTCTAAATTATCTCTCCTGGATCTATTCTTTAGTTCAGTGCTTTTCCCAATGAGATATTTCACATTGTCTTCCATTTTTTTTCATTCTTTTGGTTCTGTTTTATAATTTCTTGATTTCTCATAAAGTCACTAGCTTCTACTTGCTCCATTCTAATTTTTAAGGTGGTATTTTCTTCAGTGGTCTTTTGGACATCCTTTCCATTTGGCTAATTCTGCCTTTTAAGGTGTTCTTCTCCTCATTGGCTTTTTGGACTTCTTTTGCCATTTGGGTTAGTCTGTTTTTTAAGGTGTTACTTTCTTCAGTATTTTTTGGGGTCTCCTTTAGAAAGTTGTTGACTTGTTTTTCATGATTTTCTTGCATCACTCTCATTTCTCTTCCCAATTTTTCCTCTACTTCTCTTACTCGATTTTCCAAATCCTTTTTGAGCTCTTCCATGGCCTGAGATCAATTCATATTTTTGTTGGAGGCTTTTGATGTAGGATCTTTGACTTTGTTGACTTCTTCTGGCTGTGTTTTGATCTTCTTTGTCACCAAGGTGAGATTCTATAGTCTGAGTCCTTTTACACTGTCTGCTCATTTTCCCAGCCAAATACTTGACTTTTAAGCTCTTTGTCAGGGTATGACTGCTTCTACAGTGGAGAGTGGTCTGTCTCAAGCTTCAGGGTTTTTGCACTGCTGTTTTCAGATCTACTTCTATTCTAAGATGGTATGATACTCCTCTCCTGGCCTGTCCTCTGGTCTGTGAGTGCAAGCACTCTTTTCTTCCATGTAACTACCAGGAGGACTCCCTCTCCTCAGCCACTACAACTCTGCCACACCAGTGCTACTCTTCCCCCAAGGACTGCCAATGAGGACAACAACCCAGATCCAAGCAAGGTAAAGCAAGAGAATCCTGCCTTAGTGCCAGCAAAGAGATTCCTGTACTCCTGCTCTGATCGGCTACTTGATTCCCCCCCACCCCCACCCCGCCACAGTCTTTGGGCTTGGAGCTTTAGAAGCATCTGCCACTGCTGCTGCTGCTGCTGCAGCCACCTCCACCACCCCAGGGCTGGGGCCAGACCATGCCCTTCTCTCATCCAAGTCCAACAGTTTTCCCACTGACCTGCTACATTTTCTTTGGTATTTATGGGTTGAGAAGTCTGGAACCTGACACAGCTCAGTGATTCAGGGCCGTGAAACCTGCTCCAACCAGTCTATTCTGGCCTGGTCTGTCTTGGCATGGCCCATGTTGGCCTGTGCTCCGCTCCCAGCATGGTGCAATAAACCCTTTCCAGTGACCATCCAGGCTGTCTTGGGCTAGAGACTTATTTCACTGTCATTTCATGGGTTCTGTAGCTCTAGAATTTGTTTAGAGTCATTTTTTACATGGATTTGGAGGGATTTGGGGGAGAGCTCAAGTGAGTCCCTGTTTTCATGCTACCATCTTCTCACCAGTCATTCCAGCTGTTTCTCTCCACATATCCCATTTCTTTCCTCTGGTGAAGGAGCTTGGACTGCATCTAGTGTGTCAGATCTGTTAAAAAGTGTCACAATTAAAAGAATCCTTAATAGTTTCTGAAAAGTCTTTTAAGAACATAACCTCTTTCGTACTTATTATAATGCCTTGAACATAGTAGGTATTCCATTGTTGTTGGCTGTTATGATTGACTCGAACTTGAACTACTCTCTAGTTTTTGTTTTGATCCTTTGGGATATGTGTGGACACATGCTTTGTGTTCTTATTGGAAAAAATCCTCTACTCTACTCCCCCTTTTATAGAAGAGTCAAGGTAGCAAAACTTCATTATTTAAGGGATCTGGACTTATGATCAAATGCCAAAAGCACTCTCTCTTCTTATGCATATCACAATTTTTTTACCCCTTCAGGCAAAGATGAAATCTAACCAATTCAATAAAACCTTAGCAAGTGCCTACCATGTGATATTCACTATGCTAAGTGCTCAGGATACAAACAATGACATAAGGAATCCCTGCTCTCAATGAGCTCATAATCTAACCAGGTAGAAAACATGCAAAGAATTATGTACAAACAAGTTCTCTACAGAA
>JAQQSZ010008939.1:0-12900 GCA_028646595.1 Phalanger gymnotis
CCATTTGAGTTAGTCTATTTTTTAAGGTGTTGTTTTCTTCAATATTTTTTTCGGTATTTTTTTGGTTCTCCTTTAGCAAGTCATTGACTTGTTTTTCATGGTTTTCTCTCATCCTTCTCATTTCTCTTCCCAATTTTTCCTCTACTTCTCTAACTTGCTTTTCCAAATCTTTTTTGAGCTCTTCCATGGTCTGAGACCAGTTCATATTTTTCTTGGAGGCTTTTGATGTAGGCTCTTTCACTTTGTTGACTTGTTGCTGTATGTTTTGGTCTTCTTTGTCACCAAAGAAAGATTCCAAAGTCTGAGACTGAATCTGAGTGTGTTTTCGCTGCCTGGCCATATTCCCAGTCAGCTTACTTGACTCAAGTTTTTCAGCAGGGTATGACTGCTTGTAGTGTAAAGAGTACTTTGTTCTAAGTTTGAAGGGATGCGCAGTTGATTTCAGAGCAATTTCTATACAGTCAGCTCTGCCACACCAGCACTCCTTCCTCAAGAACCACCAACCTGGACCTGACGAAAATCTTAAGCAGGCTCTGCACTCCTGCTCTGATCTGCCACTTAATTCCTCCCATCAGGTGGGCCTGGGGCCGGAAGTAACTGCAGCTGTAGTTCTGTAGCTGCACCTTCCCCTGCTGCCCCCGGGGGCGGTGGCCGAACTGCAAACTCTTTTCACTCTGTCCCCTGCAGCTTTTCCCACTAACCTCTGTTGTCTTTGGTGTTTGTGGGTTGAGAAATCTGGTAACTGCCACAGCTCATTGATTCAGGGTGCTAGGGCTTGTTTCGCCTGGCTCCTGGTCTGGTTGGTCCTGCCGCCACAGGTGCTGGGCTCCGCTCCCCTCCACTCCGTGCGCGATAGACCTCACCAAGTGACCATCTAGCCTGTCCTGGGCTGGATCCCTACTTCCCTCTGCTATTTTGTGGGTTCTGCAGTTCTAGAATTTGTTCAGAGCCATTTTTTATAGGTTTTTGGAGGGACTTGGCAGGGAGCTCACACAATCTCTGCTTTCCAGCTGCCATCTTGGCCTGTGTAGCTCCTGTCTCTCTTTACAAATAAAAAGGTAGTAAAAGGAAAAAAACTCTCTGATATTTATGATCTATGAAAGAAGGGGATAATTTCTGCTTTGTTGGCTTCTTTCTCTTTCCCTTCCCCTAATCCTGACTCCAAGTTTTTAACTTCTTTTCCTTTTAATTTTCCCTTCATATTCCTCTCTTGGAGAATGGGTTTTGTTTTGTGTATACCTTTTTGTTATTGATGTTACATTTCATCTTAAACCCCTCTTTTCCTCTCTGAGGTTCTCTTTTTAGTTTAATGTGTTTTTATGCTATAATCTTTATGTGTGTATATATGTGTAATCATGTTCAACAGTTTTTTTCCTCTGGTTCAGATAAAAATGAGGTTCATGGGGCACTCACACTTCCTACTTCTTCTTCCATAATTGAACACTCTTCATCTTACATATCTCTATTATTTGATGATTTTTTTATTCTTCCTCCTCCTTTCTTACCCAATACAGATCCCTATTCCTCCTAATTCTGCCTTCTTCCAAGACCATTAAAAGAGAACAAAACCATATGTCTATCATACTTATCTTTCTCTTATAACTCTTGAATATGTTAGGGTTCTCAGAAGACAATGTTTCTTAATCAGCTGGTGGCATGTAAACAGTCCATCCCCATATAGTCTCTTTTAATTGAACAAGTGTTTGTACTTCTCTATGTTTCTCCTGACTCTTGTATTTCTATTTCAAAGTAATTAGCTCTGGAGTTTTCGTCAAGAAAGTCTGGAAATCTATTTCATTAAAGGGCCATTTTTCTCACTGTAGGATTATACTTAATTTTGTTGGACAGGTTATTTTTGGTTGTAAGCCTTTATCATTTGCATTTTGAAACAAATATTCCAAGGTCTCTTCTCATTTACTCCAGATACGTCAAACACACAGACCACAAAACTCCCAAATACACCCAAAATTTTAATCTGGTTAAGCCAGAATAAAATGTAATTGAGAAATGTTTAACAAAATAAATAAAAAATACAACACAGACAATGTTGATTTGTGGTTTCCTAAGTCAACATTGTGACCCTTAGGGATTTATTTCAATTTGCATTTGCTACCACTGAAGTAGACTGTGGCTCCTTGGTACTTAAACTCTTTCTTTTTGGATGCTTAATGTATTTTTTCTTTGACCTAGAACCTCTGGCTTTTAGTTATCATATTCCTAGGAGTTTTCATTTTGGGGTTTCTTTTGATTTTAACTTTGCCCTCCCAGGAAATAATATTTCTCCTACCTTTGATAGGTATGATAAAACCTACTCTGCTAATTCTTTGTCTTTATCCAAGGAGTACTTGTGAGCCATATTTCCATTTAGCTGCAATTTCTTTCTTCTAGTTTTATTTATGGCAAAGACGTTAAGACTGATGAGATTCAGTTCCTCCAGCAATATAATCATTTGTTGGTCACTGGACAAGTGGCTTATCATCACCATTTTATACACGGGAGAACCACAAGATCACCATAGGATGAAGGAAGGGATCTTACAATTTAATCCAACTTCCTCATTTTCAGAGTAGCAAACTGGTACCCAAGGTGGTAAAATGATTTAACTAAGGTAAAAATGACTAAAAAATATTGGAATGAGAGGATTCAAACAGTTCCCTGACTCTACATCCAGTGTTTTTTCTCTCATAGATCATGCTGTCTCTCTGAAAGAGATTGAACAATGTGACACTAGCTCTAGAGTCAGAGGAGCTAGGTTCAAATCCCACCTCCGGCATGCAACACTTAAGTAACCTTCGGCAAGTCTCTTAAACTCCCTAGGTCATAGTTTCTTCATTCATAAAATAAGAGAATTGAATTAGATGGCTTCTGAGGTCCCTTCCAGTTCTAGATCTATAACCTTAAGATTTACACAGGGTCACATAGCTTTAGAGTCAGGGCTCAAAGTCATTAAAAACTAGTGCCCTTTCTATTATATTATGTTGTCTCTCTACCAGCCTGTAAATATAGGCTACAGCACTTATCTGTGATGACTACGCAACCTTTAGTAGAATGTAAGCTCCTTAAGGGCAGGAATGATCTCATTTTTGTATTTATATTCCTCAGTTTCCAACTTACAGTAGGTGCTTAATAAATGCTTGCTGACTGATTGAAAAGACATACACAAGTGTAGTTCTATACTATGGTAACTATAATACAAGTTGGAATGTGTTTATTGCTTTAAAGAAAAACCAAACTTTTAAAAAGAACAAGAAAAAAACAGGGTATACTGTACAAGTAAGTATATGTATAAAGACTGGATTATAATCATCACTGATGCTCTTCAAATCAAGACAAGTCAACAAAGATTTATTGAATGCCTATTATGTGGCAGGCACTGTACTAAGCGATGGGGATAGAAAGGCAGCAAAAACAACAACAACAAAAAACCAGTTCCTACTCTCAAGGAGCTCACAGTCTTAATGGGGAAGACACAAACAACTACATGCAAAAAAGATACATACAGGATTAACTGAAGATAATTTAAGAGGGAAGGAAATTAAGATGAAGTAGACAAGATTTTTTGAAGTGAGACTTCAGCTGAGCCTCGAAAGAAGTTAGGAGGTAGGGAAGAATAGGAATAGAGTTACAGATATGAGACAACCAGTAAAATGCATGGAGTCAAGAGATGCAATGTACTATGCGAGGAACAGCAAGACCAGTGTCACTGGATCATAGAGTATATGAAAAAATGAATACAAGAAAACTGCAAAGGGATAGATTATAAAGAGCGTTAAAAGCTAGACAGAGAATTTCATATTTGAAACAAGAGGTAATAAAGAGCCACTGGAGTTTCCTCAATAGGAGGAAACATGTCAGACCTGTGAGATCATTTTGATAGCTAATGGAAGATGTGCTGGGTAGGGAAAGATTTGAGGCAAGGAGACCAACCAGTAATATACTGCAATACTTTAGGTGGGAGGTGATAAGAGCCTATAGCAAGGTAGTGTTAGTGGTGGAGGAGAGGATGGTGCACATAAGAAATATTTCCATGGTAGCTAGGATTTAGAAATTGATTAGATATGGGGGAAAGGAGAGTGAGGAGGAAAGGATGACACCTAAGTTTCAAGTTTGTGGGTGATTGGGAATCCTTGACAGGAACAGGGAAGTTCAGAAGAGGGTTTGGGGGAAAAACAGAGTTCTGTTTTAGAAAAGTCAGTTTAATATATCTACATGATATCCAGTTTGAAATATCCAATAGAAAGGTGAAGATCTGAGACTAGAGGTCACAAAAGGGGTCAGGACTGGACAAACAGATCTGAGAATGATCTGTATAGAGATAATAATCAAATACGTGGAAGCTGAAGAGATTACTAGGACAATAAGGAGAATACAAGACTCACCACAGAGCCTTAAAGACATCCACAGTTAGCAGGTAAAATCTGAATAGAAATGCAGCAAAAGAGACTGGGGAGGAGGAACAGAATCAGGAAAGAGTAGGGCCATGAAAAGTTAAAGAGACAAGAAGAAGGTGACTGACAAGGTCAAAGGCTGCAGAGAGATAAAAAAGGATGAGGATTGAGAAAAGGCTATTAGATATGGCAATTAAGACATTATTGGTAACTTTGGAGAGAAGTATTTCAGTTGAATGATGAAGTCAGAAACCAGGTTACAGAAAGTTAATAAGATGGCGAGAGGAAAGGAAATGGACCAGCCATCCTTCATTCTCTAAATTTCTTCACTTCCTCCTTCTACTCCCCTCCTGCTTTTCAGGTCCCCTTTTATGTATTCTTTCCTCATTAGAATTAAACTCCTTGAGAACAGAAACGGTCTTCATATTGCTCATACTTGTATCCCCACAGTGCTTTGTACATACTAAGTGCTTAGTAAATACTAGTTGACTCAGTAGAGGCACAGACTATAGACAGCCTTCCTAAGGAGTTTAGACATGAAAAGGAGGAGCAACATAGGACAACTGCTAATAGAGACAGACAGATCAAATGAAGGATTTTCAAGGATAAGGGAGACAAGGACATGTTTGCAGGTAGTAGGAAAGCTGACAATAGAAAGGGAGAAATTGAAGACAAAGGAGAGAGGGGGAATAATATATGGTGCAATCATCTGAAGAAGACAGGTTGGAATGGAATAAAAGGTGCATACAGAAGGGTTTGGCTTGGCAAGAAGAACGGCTATCTCTTTATGTGAATGGGCGAAGGAAGAGATAGTAGCAAAAAGCATTGAGGAGATATTAGATGAGGAGAAGGGGAGAACAAGACCAATCCATTGATGGCTTCAATTTTTCAGTGAAATATGAAGCAAGTTCTCAGATGAGAGGGTGGAGAAGGGGGAGCTGTAAAACAAGCATGAAACAGGTATTTATTAAGCACCTACTATGTGCCAAGCATTGTACAAATATCTCATTTGATCCTAACAACCATGGTGGAGGAGGGATTTTAGGTACTAAAATTTTCCCCATTTTACAATTGGGGAAACTAAGGTAGGGGGGCTAAGTGACTTGCTCAAGGTCATATAGCCAGTAAGTTGTCTGAGGTGGAATTTGAACTCAGGTCTTCCTGACTCCAGTCCCAGCACTCTCAAGGTTCAAGGAGGGATGAAACAGTTTGGAAAAGTCACTGTATCAAGTGAGATAGTGAATCAATTAGGAAGACACAGAAGAATTACCCTGCCTCAGTTATGTAACAAATATGCAATGGACCCAGTGAAGCAGTTTCCTGATCTCCAGCTTTGTTCATCATTGTGTGAGTAGGAACAAAGGCAGTAGAGGTAGGAGTAATCCAAGGCTAAGGCTAGGCAGGGCAAGATCTACAGGAAAAGGTAGTGTGGGACTGGAGAGAAGAGGGCAGTGTAAGGCTGAAGTGGTTTACCAAAGGGTCAAAAAAAACCTGCAACTGATTTTAAAATTTATCATTTGGCTTTCTGGAGTTGTTGGGTTTTTTAATATCTAAATAGGCTTTTCGATTTATTACTTCCACATGCCAATTAAGCTTGTCTACCATGGCTGTGTTATTTCTATTCAAAACTATTTTACAATTGAAAGAATATTTCAGTACGTAGTTCATGAAGAATGTGAAATCTATAGCATTCCAAGTGCTAGCAAATTTTAAAGAACTTTGTTAAATATATAAAAGGCATCTACTCACCAAAGTGAAATCCCAGTGTGGCCCAGGTGTTAGAAATGTGAAGGAACTGCCTCTCCGAAGGGAGTATCTATTAACAGAAAAATACATAAAATAAATTTATGAGATACTGAGCTACAGCAGCAGCTAAAGAAAAAATTGGTTATAATTTTGGGATACTTTTGAAGTACTATGAAGAAACAGTTAAGATATTTAACACCAGAATTAAAACCTCACCTCCTTTTATTCTTTCTCCCCCAGGTTGGCCGATATGTTTTCAGCAGTAAGATTAATATCATTAAAACAAAAGCGTGGTAAGTTGACAGTTTCTTACTATATTTTTTTTTAATTGGCAGAGATCAAGTGATTATCCAGTTTATTCTCTTGTTTCTAGCACTTAAAATCCAAAAAAAGACAAATGTCTATATTTATAAGTCGATTGCCTTTGGGAAGTTCTATAGTACTTTTAATGATCCCAAGCTTCTCCTGAAAGAAAGGATGATCATTTTAATGTCAATATTAACCCAAGAGTACTATGTGGTTGTAAGTCATGGAATATCATCTAAGAATTAAAGGATTAAGATCACAGATCATAGTTCCTAAAGAATTACAACTTGAAGATCACTCAACGAACAATGAAGAAGTAAATGGTGGGTATGAGTATACTGCAATATATTACCAGTAACATACATGAATATCATTGAAGGATATCACAACCAAAAAAAAAAAAAGCATGATAGGAAAAATAAGTGAGCTGGCCATGTGGCAAAAGCAGCTAACTGATGGACAGCCCATAAAATCACAGAATTTTAGAGTTTGAAGGGACTCTATCAACCATTTAGACTAACATATCAGAAAGAACTCCTACTATAACATAGCTGACAAGTACTCATCTCCCCAAAGTTCTCCAATGAGGTGAAATGTATTACACTGCAAGGCTGTATAATCTACTTTGGGAAAATTTTGATTGTTGGGACCTTTTCCTCTATACTAAAATTAAATATGCTTCTTTGCCATTGCCATGCTTTCTAGTTGATTATATGATCCTTTGATTCTCAAATGATCATATGAACGAATATTTATTGTTTATTATGCATCAGGCACTGTGATAAGTGCTGGCATGCTAATATAAAAAGCAAGATAGTCCCTGCCTTCAAGGAGCTTACAATCTAATAGAAGAGAACATATAAAGGAGTCAGAGAGGGATATTTTTGGTCAGACATATTATAGGGAGGGTGAATGTCATCATATGACAACTGATTGACATATTCTTTTCCAGGAATGGCATTATTCACTTCATTACTATTCACAGTACCAGAAGTAGAAAACAGGTAGGATGAAATAGCATGAAGATGGTTGAGAAACAGCAATGTAATATGGTGAGTCTGGGTTTGGCCAATTATGGTGAATGTTCACCAATCAGAAGCTGAGGATCACAGGATACCTGGAGCTCTGGATAAGAGGTAGAAGGATAAAGCACAATGATGTGGCATTGGGTAATGGAAGGACTTTAGTAGTACCTCTCCTTTTCTTATTTTTCAAACAGTTTATCTAATATTGAAAAGAACTGTTCTTTAAATGTTTAAAAGAATTCACTTTTAAATCTACTGGACCTGCAGCTTTCTTTCTTTTTTTCGTGGGAGTTCATTTATGACTGAATTTCTTTTTCTGAGATTGGGTTGAGTCTTCTATTTTTTGTACTGTTAATATGAGCATTTTATATTAAATATTCATCTATTTCATTTAGAGTGTCAATTTTATTATCTTATAATTGGGCAAATAGTTTCTCATAATTTCCTACTCTGAACATTTTCCTAAGATTTGGATGCTACCCTAAAGATGCCCAAAGGAGACCTATATTAGCACCATAGAATCAAGTCTGGAAAAAGATGACAGGGCTCTGTATCATCATGGATTACAGGTGAGCTCATACTAAGGTATAAGTAGCCTGGAGACAATCTTCATGTACTTCACCCACACATAATGAGCTGTAAAGGATCAAATGCCATAATTTATAACTATAACTTTAAAGTATCTAAGCACCTAGAAGTCATCTATAAAGCTGTCACCTGCCTCTCAAGATTTGTGCTATAAAATTCTTAGCTAACTGGAACATATGGATTATGAATCAGAAAAAAGTGGCCATTCCATTAAGGGAAACATAAAGCATTGCTATGTCTTATGTGGCTATAAATTATAGTAAATGAACCACAGTAAACTTTGCTCATAAACATTTTTCCAAAAGATAATTTAGCACCTCAGCTTTGAAAATTAAATAAAAATTTTTTTCCTAGAAAAAAATGGCAAATATCTTTATTTGTATACACACACACAGACACACACACACACACACACACACACACACACACACACAGAGTTTTCTATTTTAAACAGCATTTTGTCCCAGTTACATGAAGACAATTTTTAGCATTTATTTTTATAAGATTTTGAGCTTCAAATTTTTTTTTCCTTCAGGCCCTCCCCTCTTTTGAAAATGGTAGGCAATCTGATACAGGTTAGACACGTGTTATCATATAAAACATATTTCCATATTAGTCACAGTTTTGAAAGAAGAAATATATCAAAAGGGAAAAAAAAACCATGAAAAAGGATAAAGTGAAATAAGTAGGCTTTGATCTATCTGCATTCAGGGTCCATCAGTTCTTTATTTGGATGTGCACAACATTTTCCTTCCTGAGTCCTTTTTATTTTTCTTGTATCACTGTGTTGCTGAGAAGAGCTGAGTCAATCATAATTTATCATCATACAATGTTGCTAATACTGTATACAATGCTTTCCTGGTTCTGCTCATTTTATTTTGCATCAGTTCATATAAGTCTTTCTAGGTTTTTCTGACATCTGTTCATCATTTCTTATTGTACAATATATTCCATTATATTCATATGTCACAACTTGTTCAGCCATTCCTGAAATTATGGACATCCCCTCAGTTTCCAATATTTTGCCACCACAAAAAGGGCTGCTCTAAATATTTTGAAGGTCCTTTTCTCTTTTTTATCATCTCTTTGGGATACAGACCTAGTACTGCTAAATCAAAGAGCATGCATAGTTTGGTTGGGCATAGTTCCAAATTGCTCTCCAGAATGGCTAGATCAGTTCACAACTCTACCAACAGTGCATTTGTGTCCCAATTTTCCCACATCCTCTTCAACATTTATCATTTGTCATATTAGCCAATCTGAAAGGTGTGAGGTAGTACCTCAGAGTTGTTTTAATTTATTTGCATTTCTCTTTTCAAAAGTGATTTGGAGCACTTTTTCATATGCCTATAGATAGCTTTGATTTCTTCATCTGAAAACTACCTGTCCATATCCTTTGATCATTTATCAATTGGGAAAAGGCACGCATTCTTATAAATTTTACTTAGTTCTCTATATATTTGAGAAACAAGGCCTTTATCAAAGACATTTGTTGTAAAGATTGACACCCAGTTTTCACCTTTCCTTCCACTGTTGGCTGCACTGGTTTTGCTTGTGCAAAAGTTTTTTTTTTTAAGTTTTTAAATTTATTTTAAACTTAAGTACAAAATAAGAGAAGAAAAAAAACTGTCATGTACACAGCAGGACCTAAGAGAGGATTCAATATGAAACAATAAATTTCCATTTCAAGAAAATCTATAAAATAAGTACACATTTTTTTTCAAAGCTGTCCAGCTTTGCTTTGCTTCCTTGTAGGTTTTCTTTTGTTCTCTGCTGTGTGCTTTTTACTTTTTTCCCCTCTCTCCTCCCAAGAATGCTACAATTAAGCATGGACACACACACACAGACACAGACACACACACACACTTTATATATATATTTATATATGTATATACACACATACATCTACAAATATACACATATACACTCATACACATATATGTAAGACCATATTATGCTTGTTTCTACTTTTTGTTTTGTTTCTCTGAAGGTGGATAGCATCTTCTTTCAAAAGTCCAAGTCTTTCCGTGTTTTTCGAAATCAACCAGCTCATCATTTCCCACACCACAGCAATATTCCAACCCAATTCTATTTTATCTGAGAGATTGTCAATGAAAGTTTTCCCCCAGTTTTCTGCATTCCTTCTATTCTTGGCTGCATAGGTCTTATTTACAGAAGACAATTTTAATTCAAAATAATCAAAATTATCAATTATACACTTCAACAATGCTTTCACCTTATAATATAGCTTAAGGTCTGATACTACTGGACCTGCTTACTTTACATCTCTTTCCCCCAGTTTCTTTTTTTATTTGTAATTTAAAAATTTTTTAAACATAAATACAAGATGAGAAAAAAGAAACAAACAAATACCAAAACTAAAATACAAAATAAGAAAAGGGGAAAAAAAACATTGCCATGTGCACAGCAGAATGTGAGAAGATTCAAAATATACAGTAATAAATTTCCATTCAAGAAAGCCTATATAATATATACTATACATTGTGTTAAGAACTGTAGATCTTTTCTTTGTTTCCTTTAAGTTTTCTTTTGTTCTTTTTTCCTTCTTCCCTCCTCCCCAGGCTACAATTATGTGTGGATGTGTGTGTGTATACATACACACACACACATACATACACACATATATATACACATAGACATATTACATGCAAAAGTATAAATACATCCATATACACCCATATGCCTGTACAAACATACACCTACTTACACATATACTTAGATATCAATAATCATAGTCATATATAGACATATACATTCATATTCATCTATGCAAGACCATACTATACTTATTTATCCTGTTTCTCTAAGGGTGGATAACCTCCTCCTTCATAAGCCCAAGTCTTTCCACATTTTTCCAAGTCTACCAACTTGTTATTTTCTATACCGCAGCAATATTCCCACCTTATGCTGTCTGGTTGTTTTAAATAGTCCAAAACAACATTGATAAATATGGCTGACACAGTGTTGTATCCCTATTTTTCTCTTTTGATTAAGTCTCTTTTAGCTTTAACTTTTTCTAAGATCATGATTACCACCTCTGCTCCTTTTCCCCTAACAAATTCTACTCCTGATCTTTATTTTATGTTTCTACATCTCTCTTATTTCCTATCCCTCCTGACTCCTCTACTTTACTTCTACCCACTACCTTGCCTCCTATTGCTTAACTTCCCTGCCTCCAACAATCCCTCCCTCATTCTCCTATTCCATTCATCTAAATATTCTTCTATTACCCCCCTTTAACCTATTCCCTCACTCTCCCTTGTAAAGATCCCTACCTTATCCTCTCCCCACTCCCTAGCCCCTTAGTGTTTTATTTCTTTCTGAATTTAGAAGACTTTTATGCTCTTCTAGATGTATATGTATTGTTCCCTCCTGAACCCATTTCCCATGAAAGTAGATTTCCAGAACTACCAGCCCTCCTCCCTCACGTAATTTCTGTGTTGATTCTTCACACATGTGTATGTATCTCATATCTCATTTGTACAAGATAATTACTCTTTTTAGTTGTTCCTAAACAGTGTTACTTTTTAAATCATAATCATACTCAGGTTTGCCCCAATCTTTCTTATGGCAGAGCCACAGTTACAATCACACCTAGCAACAATGACACTAAAAGATGGCAGGTCTTGGAACACTATATATTGAAAAGCAAAAGAACTGGAGTTCCAGCTGAAAATATCATACCTAGTAAAGCTAAGCATAATCCCGAATGAAAAAACAGAACACTTCATGAATTGTCAGACTTTCAGGATTAAAGAAAAAAAACTGAACTTAATAGATTTGTCATATAAGAGCCAAGAGAAATATAAAATACACACCACAGACTAATTATAAGGGTCTCAATAAGGACAGACTTTACTTTTTAGGTATGTAGAATATAAAACATATGTCCAAGATTGTTATTAGTAATTGGGTAAATTGTTTTTTTCAATGTTGCTCATAATAGTTTATCCTTGAGCTGGGGCCATCAGGATTTGACTATGATGTTCCTGCGGGTTTTCCTCATAGGATCTCTTTCAGGTGGTGATCAGTGGATTTTTTCTATTTCTACTTTCCCCTCTTGCTCTAATGCTTCAAGACAATTTTCTTTAATTATTTCTTGTATCAAGATTCTTTTTTTGATCATAGCTTTCAGGTAGCCCAATTATTCTTATGTTTTCTCTTCTTGATCTGTTCTCCAGATCAGTTGTTTTTCTAATGAAATGTTTCACATTCTCTTCCATTTTTCTTTATATTTTGTTTTTATTATTTCTTGATCTCTTATAATTTTGTTAGCTTCCCCTTGCCCAATCCTGATTGTCAAGGAGTTGTAGTCTTTCTTCAGATTTTGGATCTCCTTTTCTAATTGGTTGACTTTCTTTTCATAATCTCCTTGTTTTTCTTGGATTGGTTGGTTTTTTCTTTTCTATCTTAATTTATTTTTGACATGTTTGGCTTTCAGCATTGATTTTCACAGGCGTTTGAATTACAAATTTTCTCCCCATTTCCTCCCCCCTCCCCACTCCAAGATGGCATACACTCTGGTTGCCCTGTTCCCCAGTCTGCCCTCCCCTCCGTCGCCCCATTCCCCTCCCATCCCCCATTCCCTTCCTTTCTTGTAGGGCAAGATAAATCTCTATGCCCCATTGCCCGTGCATCTTATTTTCTAGTTGCATGAAAAAAAAATTTTACTTTTGAACATCTATTTTTTTAAAACCTTGAGTTCCAAATTCTCTCCCCTCTTCCCTTCCCATCCACCCTCCCTAAGAAGTCAAGCAATTCAACATGGGCCACATGCGTATCATTATGTATAACCCTTCCACAATACTCATGTTATGAAAGACTAA
>JAQQSZ010008940.1:0-12900 GCA_028646595.1 Phalanger gymnotis
AAGATGCCCTACCACTGCATCCAGGAATACCTGTTTCTGCAGGATATGATTTACATTGTTTAGAAAAGTTTTGGTTGGATATAAAAGAAATAAGAAAAATATCTATTGGGATATGTATGAGGATCCCTAAGAATCATTTTTGACAGATCAGGATTAGCAGTTCAAAGAATACATGTATTGGCTGGAGTGATGGATTCTAGTTATCAAGGAGAAATTACTGTAACACTCCAGAATTTAGGTGAAGAACCTATAGATTTGTGTAAAATTGATAGAATAGTTCCGTTGATTATTACTGTTTGTGAAACAATACCTCTTGTGAAAACTGACCCTCCTTCCAAAATAACTGTCAGAGGAAAGGAAGGAATTGGTTTTTCCTGCTAGAATAAAATTAGGAGCTAAAGCATGGGTAAAACAGAATCCTGACCATGTTCCAAAGGGTGCAGAAATTATAGCACATGAGAAGGCCAATACTGTAACGGTTGTTTACCCAGGAGAAAATGATTATGGAATTGTACCTTTGACTCATGTATTCTATCGTGAATAAGGCTATGATAGTTTCTTTGTTTCTTTTTGGCTTTTGTCTGTTAAATTTGTTTGTGAGATTTGTTTCCTGTGGTCTTAGGACCATCTACTTGAAGATGGATTGGAATGGGGACTTGAGATAGGGAAAACAACTAGAAGGCTATTATAATGGTCCACACATGAGCTGGTGAAGACATTCATGAGTTGATGGCAGTGTTATAGTAGGGAAAGGGACATATGTATGAAAGATGTTATGAAGGTAAGATCAATAAGAGATGACAACAAATTGGATATGTAAGGCGGTGGGAACTGAGTGACTAGAAGAATGGTGTTGTCCTCAACATTAATAGAAAAAATACGAAGAGTGAAGGGTTTGGGGGGAAAGATAAGGAGTTCAGTTTGGGGCATGTTGAATTTTAGATGTATATAGAATATCTAGCTCCAGATATCCTATAGGTAATTTGAAATGCAATTCTGTTCGTTAAGAGAGAGGTTAAGACATCCTAAGTATAGTTGGAAATTAAGCACCAAAAGATGAAAAGAGAATACGTGAAAGCTAATAAGATAATCAAGTAAAATAGCAAATAGGCCTGGGACAGAGCATTTGGGGATACCCATAATTAGTAGGTGTGACTTTGTAACAACAATGTTGCTAGCAACTGCTGTGGGGGTACAAACCCAATAATACCAGCACACAGAAGGGCTGCTAGCACAAGTTCTTTGATCTGCTTTTCTAAGGATAGCAACTTTAAGGGGTTAATAATCTCACTTTAATTAAACATACATATACCATTCATTTAGTTCAAGGGGAAAAACTAGTACCCTGAATTTCAGAGAGAATATAAACAGAAATTAAAAGCATGCATTGTATAAACAGAGGAAACAAACACAAATTAGTAGACAGGCTTCTAGCTGTCTGTCCAAGCAATACACAGTTACCACAGAGAGAAGCACCAACATCGGAATTTTCAAAGTGGGGCGGGGGGGTTCCTTAATAGCTATTCAGAGGCTCAACACCAACATTTTTTCCAATAAGTGAGCTCCCAAAGAAAATGCTAACCTCAGAGTATATATACACTTCTTCAGGGTCAGAGAGCTTCAAGCCCCTCGAGAACTTCACACCTCTGGGGGGCTTCACACTTCTTGTTACCTAATTAGAAAAAGGGTGTGGGCCTTCCTACTAACAAAGGCAAGACTCAGTCAAAGGTACTTGAGGGCCTTAGTGCTGAGAAGTGCTCAAAAACAAAAGACAGCAAAAAGTCCTATTTTTCTTGCCATTACAGGCTTGGATCGAAATCCAACAAAATGGAAAAATGGTCAGATAGATAAAAGGAGAATTAGGAGATAGCAGTGTAGTGGAAACCTAGTGAGAAGAGTGATTGAACCAAGGATTGAGAAAAGGCCCTTAGATTTGTCAATTGAGAGATCATTGGTAACCTTGGAGAGAATAGTTTCAGGGTGCATATAGAAAGTACTTAATAAATGCTTTTCCAGGTATTCCTTCCTTGCCATTCATATATCACAATTCGTTCAGATATTACATCATATGAGATAATGAAGTCACTTTTTCTTTATATAGCTACTATTATAAAAATACTGTTAATAATATTTTTAGATGAGAACTTTTTTCCTTTGGTATATAGCCTGATGTCAGTATTACTATATTAAACACCACTATGATTACATAACATCTCTGTTTAGAAATGGTTATCAAGTGCTTGCTTTGGCATCACATAGATTAAAATTGGAATGATACAGAGAAAATTTGCATGGCCCCTGCACAAGGATGACACACAAACTGATGAAGCATTCCACATTTTTAAGTCAGTCCTCAAATGATAAATGGTCAAAGGATACAAACAGGCAGTGTTCAGAAGAAGAAATTAAAGTGATCATTAGTCATATGAAAAAATGGTCTAAATCACTATTGATCAGAAAATTTCAAATCAAAACAGCTCTTAGGTACCACATAACACCTATCAGATTGGCTAATAAGATGAAAAAGGAAAATTATAAATGCTGGAGAAGATGTGGGAAAATTGGAACACTAATGCATTGTTGGTGGAGTTGTGAATTGATCCATTCTGGAGAGCTATTTGGAACTACACTCAAGGGCTATAAAAATGTGCCTACCCTTTGGCCCAGCAACACTACTTCTAGAGCTGTATCTCAAAGAGATCATAAAAATGGGAAAAGGACCCACATTCACGAA
Source organism: Phalanger gymnotis (assembly GCA_028646595.1). Lineage (NCBI taxonomy): Eukaryota > Metazoa > Chordata > Mammalia > Diprotodontia > Phalangeridae > Phalanger > Phalanger gymnotis. The sequence continues at coordinate 2,735 of JAQQSZ010008940.1, forward strand.
AGTATTTATAGCAGTTCTTTTTGTGGTAGCCAAGCATTTGAAATGGAGGGGATGTCTATCAATTAGGGAATGGCCGAATAAGTTGTGGTACACGAATATAATGGAATACCATTGTGCTTTAAGAAACGATGAGCAAATTGAGTTCAGAAAACCTGAAAAAACTTACATGAACTGGTCCTGAGTGAAGTGAGCAGAGCCAGGAGAATGCTCCAAAAGACTCATGATGAAAAATGCTATACATATCCAGAGAAACAAATATGGAGTCTGAATGCAGATAGAAGCAGACTATTGGCTCTCCTTCTTTGTTTTGTATTTTCTTTCTCATGGTTCCTCCCATTCATGCTAATTCTTCTATACAGCATGACTAATGTGAAAATATGTTTAATAAGAATGTATATGTAGAGCCTATATCAGATTGCATGCCATCTTGGGGAGGAGAGAGAGGAGAGAGGTGGAGAAAATTTAAAATTTATGGAAGTAAATATTGAAAACTAAGAAGAAAAAAATTAATTAAAAAAGGAATGATTATCAAACAAGGTTGAAATTCTTTAGCCTGTCATTCAAGTCTTCCAAGCTTGGATTCGAATCTACTATTTCTCTAAGCCAGTGGGCTACTCATTGTCTATATGCATTCTTTTCTACCTCTGAACCTTTGCTTATATCATTCCTCCCACTTTTAATGTCCTTGCCCTGTCCAAATTCTACCTACCCCCTAATATTTATCTCATGGTTTACCCCCTCAGTAAGGCCTTCTCTAATCTCTCTCTTTTAAATCACTATAGTACTTTAATTTTTTTGAAACTTATTTTATTAAATATTTCCCAATTATAGGTAAAACTTAACAATAACTTTAAAAAAAAAATCTTGAGTATGAATTCTCTCCCTCCTTCCTACCTCTCTCCTCTTCTTGAGAAGGCAAGCAATTTCATATTGATTATGTGTGAAATCATGAAAATATATTTCCATATTAACCATGTTATAAAAGAAAACACAAACAAAATAAAATAATAAAAGTAAAGTTTTAAAATATATACTTCAATTTGCCTCCAGGGTTCATCAATTTTCTCTCTGGAGGTAAATAGCATTTTAGATCATGTGTCCTTTGGAATTGTCTCGAATCAACGTCTTGATCAGAGGAGCTAGGTCTTATACAGTTGATCATCTTTATAAAATTGCTTCTACAGCCTACAATATTCTTGTTCGTTATGCTCATAAAAATATTCCAAGGTCTTTATGAAACCATTCTGCTTGTCATTTCTTATAGCAAAATAGTATTCTATCACGATCATATAACACAATTTGTTCAGCCATTCCACAGTTGATGAGCATCCCTTCTGTTTCCAATTCTTTGACACCACAAAAAGAGCTGGCATAAATATTTTTGTACACATAGGCCTTTCCCTTTTTCTTTGATCTCTTTATGATACAGACCTAGTAGCAGAATTACTAAGTATGCACAATTTTATAACCTTTTGGGCATAGTTCCAAATTGTCCTTGAGAATGGTTGGACCAGTTCACAATTCCACTGATAGTGCATTAGTGTGCCAATCTTTCCATATCCCCTCCAGCATTTTCATTTTCCTTTTCCATCATGTAATCCAAACTGACAGGTCTGAAGTGGTATCTCAGAGTTGTTTTAATTTGCATTTCTCTAATCTATAGTGATTTAAAGCATTTTTTCCACATTCTAGCACTTTTTACCTATGTAATAGTACAAGGTAAATATTAGAAATTATTAGAAATATTTGCACATATGCCTTATCACTGAAGTTGTTGGCCAGGGTAATGTCTTCCTCATGGCTATATCCTTGATAGGGTCTAACTGTGAAAAAATCAGGGACTCAGAAAACTTTTGTCTAGTCAATGGCTAAGTGGAACTCACAGACTCTAAAGCTGTCAAATCTTTAGGACATGCAAGAAGTTTATATTTTCACTTTTTTTGAACAGTGAGAGACCTTTTGTACAAGACTGTATTCTGGTCAAGTCAGCTTTAATTTGAACTGTTTCAATTCTTTTTTAAAGCACTCGCTGCCACGATGACATGCATTTTCATAAACCTTAAAATCAATCAGAATCAGGAAATAAAAGCAAGGTATCCAACAGGATTCTTAAAGTAACATTTTCTTTCCCTACAGAATCTCAGGTGCTAAAAAATAACAGGTGCTAAAAATAAATGCAGAGAATATTCAATAAGGTGTACACATAATCATTTTTCTTTTCTTGAAAGGCATGAATCCTGCAGTACTAGGATGTGGTGATATCCTTAGTCAGAACCACTCAATTTGTATGATTTCTTCATCAAGAATATGGAATCTTAGAGTGGAGTATGGTCAGTAAAAGTAAGGATTTGGTATTTGTATCTGTTTTTTTAGGTATATTGCAGGAAACCAGGAAGACCGAAGAAGGGATATTTCTGCTGCTCAGGGTAGAAGATAAAAGAGAGAAGGCAAAATTACTCATTTCTAGTTTTTTTTTCAGTATTTTTTGGGCCAAGGAAAAACTCTACCTAGGACAAGGTTTTGAATAAAGTAAGAGCTTGACCCTCATCCAATGCAAACTATACCACTGACTACCAAAAGGACTGGCATGTTACAACAGATCCACTTGTGACCTCTGAAAAATCCTGAAAGGCAGAATTAGAAAAGCGTAAATTTCCTGATCTATAGAAAAAAGAGAACAGAGTCTGTAAACTCTAAGCCAATGACCTTGACTGATTGCGCAGAAAATTATTTAATTCATTGAAGGGAATGTATAAGTACAGACACATATTCACTGATGATGTACCTTCTTTTTCTGATTACTCTTTGGATAACTAATCAATAGATTTTTCTAGTAGGTTAAAATGATGGTGATATTGATATTTATGTAGTATTTTGTTGTTACAATGCATCTTATATGTGTTACAATAGTAATAGAATAATAGCCAAAACTTGAATAGCAATTTAAGGTTTTCAAAATGCTTTGCATAGATTTTCTCATTTGAGCCTGAGGTCAGTAGTAATACAGGAATTATCTCCATTTCACAGATAAGGAGAATAAGGCACAGAGAATTTATTTGACTTGCCCCATACTTGGGGAAGACAATTTTTAGAAACAGGATTTAAACTCACTGATTTATTAAGATTCAGGATCAGAATTTTTGGTTAGTCTGCCAGCATCCCCCAATAAAATTTTCTGTTAAAGTTTCATTATGTCATGTAAAACTCTGAGTTCCCAAAGGATATTTGTGTGTGTGTGTGTTTCTTCTGTGAAGATAAAATTAGGAGAAATAAAAGGAGAGGGAAAAGGTGGGCAGCATGATAAAAATTGAGCTAAAGAGTAGAGGAAAATAGGAAAATAGCTAGATAAGAGAAGAGCAACTGTACCTTTTAACTGGGCAGGGAGGAGACAGCAAATTGAGAGGCTGCAATGTGCTACAATTAGTGCTATGCTATTTGTCTCTGGAGAGGAAAAAATTATTGAAAATCAGAGTATTCCTGAAGCTTTTTTTTTCTCCCATAGGATTTTGTTCATGAAGGTGAGGAGGGAACAAGGATAACTGGCAAAGGGTGATCACAACTTCAACAGCAAACAGCTTTTTCATCATTTTGCCCAATGCAAATTCTAGACTGTCACTTTTATATAACACATAACCAATATTATGTAACTAAAATGTCAGTTTATTCTGGTGGAGTACAAAGCTTCTAGTTACCTAGGAAAACAAAATATTTCATACAAGAGCTTTCTGAGTGCAAAAGACAGAGGAGCAGCAAGAAGACAAACATTTCTTATCTAGCCAAGGACAGCAAAATCCCGGGAATTATCAGAATGGGAATGTCTTCTGGGCTACAGTGACCATTCTCACTGTACTATCCTCTCTAGTACACTAGACTATCTTCTGTCCTCTTGTGATATACCCCAAATTGTCCCTTTCTTATTCTGAATATGTCTCAGTCACAGTTTTGGCCAAATTCACTTCTTCATAGGACATTCTAATATACAGGGCATCTCAAAAGTTTTAGAGAACATTCACATGTTTTAATAGCTGAAAACTGCATCAAGACATTTGGGATACTCTATATAGAATGGCAATATATTGATTTCCTCCATGTGAGTTCAGTTGTATATTTCCATATGCAAATGTCATACTCGCCATATTAGCCATTTTTTTGATGAATGGGACAGTCAAATAATGATCAATCTTTGGGTAATGAATTGTTTCAAATCTAGTTGGGCAGCTTCTCAGACAATAGAAACAGCCAGGGCCATAAGTCCTGTATTTGAAAACCTTCAACTTGAAAAGAGCTGACATAGATATCCCATGTGTAATAACTTTAAAAGCCCAAATTTAGTGCAACACCATACAGAGCCATGGCAGACAGTCTACTCTAATAACATAAGTTATGATCTTGGTTCTTAAATAGTAAGTTGATTTTACCTATCTAAAGGTGACATAAAAAGATTGATTAAAAGCCATTAAGAATGCAAAGGACCAAAGAGGAGCAATCTTGGCATAATACAAACCAAGCCAGATCTGGAATCACAAGAGATCTGAGTATCAATGATGCCTCTGATGTTTATAAGCTATATGAACTTGAGTAAATCCTTTAAATTCTTTGAGGCTCAATTTTCCTCATTTCTAAAATGCATTGTCATGGCACAATGCACATGTCATTTGTTTGGGGATTTTTCTCACTCAAGAGGTGAGACATTCCTTGCTGGACCCATACTAAAACGTTTACAAGTTGGTAGGTTAGCAAACAACTGGCCTGGCCTTCAAAGACCCAAAGTCAACCATATACTAAGATGAGGCATTATAATGGGATTTTAGTTAAAGTTAGTAATTAAAAATGGTGAATCTGATCTCTTCATGAATTTAAACACAAGGAAGGAGAAAGTGAAATTAAAGAGAAAATATGTCAAGATATATTCAAGTTAAAATGGTTGCAGAAAATACATTATAAAATTGTTTTTAAAATGGATTTTATTTTTCTGATGAACAAGCATTTATTTTCTTTCTTTTCTTACTTTTCCTCTGCTCCACCCACCAAGGAGGAAAATACCTTTTAGCAAATATGCATAATCAAGTAAATGCATTCCCACATGGGCTATGTGCAAAAATGTGTTTCTCATTCTGCATTTTGAGTCTATTACCTCTCTTTCAGAAGGTGGGTAATATTTTTCATTATTGGCAATCCGAAATCATAGGTGGCATTACATTGATCAGAATTAAGTCTTTGAATGTTTATTTTTACAATGTTGCTGTTCTTGTAAGATCATATAACAATATGTTAGGGCAAGCAAAGTGGGACTTTACTATTTTTTTTTCTTTTGGAGTGGTTCTCAGCACTAAGGCAATCAAGTCTGTTTGATTGAGTCTTGCTTTTTTTTGTAGCAAGGCCTATACCAATTTCCTAATTAGGTCATGAGAGGTGTGAAGCCCTGGAGAGGTAATAAGCCCTTGGGCCCTGAAAAAAGGCTGTATAAACTCTGAGGATAGCCTTCATGCAAGAACTCTCAGAACTGTTGGAGGAGAGGTTTTGCTTTGGGGCTCACTCACTGGAAGAGTGTCATCTGGTTTGACCAGATGAGACTTTAGGTAGCTGTTAAGGAGGCCCCCCAGCTTTGAAAAACCCAGATGTTGGTGCTTCTCTCTCTGGTAACTATGTATGTAATGTCATAGTCAGATGATTAGAAGCTCATCTGTTTATTTGGGTTATTTTGCTCTGTTTATATAATTTCTGCTTGTAATTTCTGTTCGTGTTTTCTCTGAAGTTCAGGGTGCTGACTTTTTCCCCTGAACTAAGTGAGTGATATACGTATGTTTAATTGAAGTAAGATTGTTAACCTCTTAAAGTTGCTTTCCTTAGAAAAGCAGAGCAAAGATCCTGTGCTAGTAGCCCTCTTGTGTGCTGGTGTTGTTGGCCTTACGCAGCCACAGTAGTGGCAAGTATTGTTGTTGCACAATACTATAAACTTATCTTGAGCAGAAAATTAGGATTATGGTATTAATTTTTAATGTGCTTAATTCATATCCTCCATCACACAGTTTTTATTTTAGAGCAAAATATTGGGGCCCTTTCCTGAACTTAATTATTCACTATGGTTTTAGGAGAGACAATTTATTTCCCAAAGAGAAAATCCATTCAAGTTGGACATTTTTAGGGGACTATATGTGTGCAGTGTAGGCAATGGGGAAGATATTGAGTATGACATCATTTCTACCCTCTTGGAATTGACTCTTGAGAAGTGGTGAATAACCTTCACATGAACAACTGTAATACAAAATAAATTGAGGCAAATTCGTCAGAGATGTGGTATAGTAAATGAAGTCCGAGAAAGATATATTATTATTGATTTAATGCCAGAATGGGAGTGGAATCAAAGAAGGCTTTCTGAAGGAGCTGGCCTTTGAATTGGGCTTTAAAGGATGGGCAGGAATTCAAGAAAGAATATTCCCAGTCATTTGAATGTAAAGGCAGAGTGGTGGGAAAGTATATGGTGTATTTGGAGACATTATTGAGTCCAAAGAGGAAAAAATTGATCCCTCTGAGTATGTCATAAACATTACTACCTAAATTAAATATACATGGCACAGACATTCAGATGATTCTGTTTTCTCATGGGCCAGATAAGGCCCTATTATTAGCTCCTGGAGCAAATGTGAAGTAGGTTGTTTGTCCTTGGTATTTGTGGTAAGAACAATATCTATCAGGGTCCCCTGCCATGCAGGCTAGGCAAATTTTTTTCCGCAAATGGAAAGGAAGTGTCACAGAGACTTGATTACTCCAGGGAGCTAAGGTTTGAGCCACCAATGAGATTCCCCAGTTCCCAGAGGACATAAAAGAGGCCAGCCCACAAACAAGGGATTGCCTTCAGACTTAGTGGATGTTTCTCTGCCACATGAGGCCCCATAGCCATCTAACCTAGCACATCCTGCTGACAAGCTCCATTTCTCTAGGGAGATGAGAAGGAATCATTTCTACCTGAACCACTACTGAATAGCCTTTCAATGGTAAATCTAAATAAACCATCTTTTTCTAACTGTTGAAGGTCTACAACTGTCTCACTTCATTATAATCTCAAACCTGAACTACTACTCTGGCCTGAATCAGGCCTTAAAGGGAGGCTCTACTGCCTTCGAATATATCCTTGTATGTTTTAGTCCTTTCCCTAAACACACATATGTACATTAGACTGTAATTGCCTAATGAATATCATTCTACTTGGGACTTCTCACTGGTGCTATATTCTTGCTTTGGAAAACATCAATTATCATAATAATTTTTAAATTAATAATTGAAGGTAAGTCTAAAATGCTGTGATTCTTAGTTCCTTCTACTTCCCTCCCACCATCAGACCATCTGTTACTAAGGGATACATAGGCCTGAAGGAAATTTTGTATTTTTCTCTGTTTCATGGATTGATATAGTAAACAGTTAACATAGTGGTCACCCTGCTGGTGATGAGCTGACCAGTACTGCAGAAGAGCACTTTAACTGCAGTACTCTCTCAGTGGTGCTCTTTGATGAAAAATTATGGGGTAGCACAATTTATCTAGAATTAATTTTACAGGTGACCCAAAATATAATCAAAATATTTCTAATGATGATATGTACAAGAAGGGACATACAAATATCAGCAAAAATATGTAAGAGAGAGAAAGGAGACAACCTAGCCATATAGGGAAAGCAAGGTATGAGGGATGGACAGTCAGTGTTAAACTAAAGGTATCACTGAAATATTAAAAGAACTAGAGGAAATTCTTCAGTACACATGATAGAGCATCTGTAGAAGAAAATTGACAAAAAATATCCCATGAAGGAAAACCATCTGTAGCTTATTAGCTGCATTAGTGGAGGGAGTATCCCCACAATGGTGAAATCTCATTGATTCTCAGTAAAAATGATCCCAATACCAATTCACTTTTCTTGGACTTTTCTTGGCATTTTAGATTGTATATTCCTTTCTCCAGACCCAAACTTATCATTCCCATCTTCTTTAAATTTTTCCTGTTCCATGTCCTGTATTTTTAGGTAAGGATTCTTAAAGAGGAGCCAAAGGATTTGGATGGAAAAAAGTCAAATTTTTATTTGCAATAATCTTTAAAACTTTGCCTTCCTTCAATTATGAATGTAGTCAAAAAATTATTCAGAGAAGATGGTGATAGGCTTCACTTTTATCCTGTCAAAGAGATAACACATAAAAAGGTTAAGTATTATGCTTTTAAGGGATGTTATTAACCTCCTGATGTAGCAACAATTTGGATAGCAGCAGCTATTGGCATCTAAGACCCAACAAGAGCTGCCAGCACAGATTCTTTTGATCTCCTTTACTAAGGAAAGCAACTTTAAGGGGTTAACAATCTCAGGTTAATCAAGCATACATATACTTATAACATTCACTTAGTTCAGGAGGAAAAGATCAGCCTTCTGAACCTCAAGGCAAACTCAAACAGTAATTACAAACATCAACAGACAGACCTTGTCTGAACAAATCCAAATACAGTTACCAGAGAAGAACCAGTGAGTCTGGGTTAGCAAAGGCGGGGGGGGGGGGCAGTTACAGCTTGCCCAGTGTCTCAACACTCCTTCCATGAGTGTGCCACAAAAGTCAAACACCAACCTTAGATCTTATATACCTGTTTCAGGGCCCTGGTGCCCTTGATTTCCTCAGTGCTGAGAAGCACTCAAACAAAGAATAGTGAAAAATCCCATTTTGCTGGCCATCACATTTGAAAGGCAAGAATCATCAGAGGTACTTAACTATATCAGCATTCCAAAGGAGAAGACCACCAAGAGTCTTGCCCTGATTACTGTTACATTGTCTTAGGGCTGAGAAATACTCCAAGACAAAAAGATCCCATTTTACCTGCCCCATTCAAACAAAGGCCAAGGTCTTTGAAGGCACTTAAGAGAAGAACAGCAAAAAGTCCCACCTTAATTACTGATACATGTCTACCCCTTTCCAAGATACTTGTCTTTACATAATCTAAATAGCCATGGATCCTGGAACAAATAGAGGAATTATACATTGTGATCCAATCAATCAGGGAACTATAACAAAACATATCATTCAGTATCATACTCAAAATACTTTTTACAATATACAATCCACCCTATGTCAAAGCAAGTCAATCTCTAGTCAATATAGTGTCCAAGCAAAGTCCTTCTTGAGGGTGGTTCCTTCTCCCACACTGCTGTTGCAGCCTTCCTCCCAGTACCCTCAGGCATGGGCATGTTTTTATTAGCGAAGTCTCAATGAAAACAAAAAAGTATAAATAAAGTTCTCTTGGGGATGTGTCCTTCTCCCCACACTGCTGTTGCAGGCTTACTCCTGGCACTCAAAGTCTCAACTCAAACAAAAAAAAGTCCAAATAAAATTCTCTAGGGGATGTGTTCTCCCCACACTGTTCCAGCCCTCCACTTCCAAGTCCTGAGGGGCAGCTGGCAACAAAGCCAATAAGATGCGGTCCCAGGGGGTCCAAGGCACTTCCTCCACCCACCATAGACAATTCTATCACTCCCTTCTGGGTCCCAAACAGTTCCAGGGGAAGGCAGCAAAAAAGCACACTGAAAAGTTTCCATCTTGCCCCAGGGCTGAATTCCAAGTTCCTGGGTTCCTTGTCATCCAGCTCCTTCTGGCTTCTGTGGAAATACCAACATAGGGAGTTCCCCACTTTTGTTCTTATATCATCACAGTCAGTTCCAAGGCAACTCATTGCTCTCACCTTTCCAAAGTTCTCATGCAAGCAGTCTTCTGCTCCATCTGGGTCAATATGTTGGCAGCCATTGTCTGCTTTCTTCTCCCTCCTCACCAGCCATTCTTGCCAAATCTGCACAAAGGATATTCTCCACTCCAAGGCCATTCTCCACTCCTGTTTCAAAACTGCATATACAATACGATCTCAAGATATTCACCCTTTCGTTAAAAAATTACTCTGAACAAATTCTAGAACTGCAGAACCCACAAAATAGCAGAGGGAAACAGGTCTCCATCCCAGGAGACCCTGGATGGATGCTGGGAAGTATCTATTGCATGTTGCTGAGAGCAAAGCACAGCTAAGGGGTGGCCACACCAGGACAGACCAGACAGGGAGTCACCCAGCCAGAAGAGGCCTTGGGGCTATGAATCAGTGCACTGTGACAGTTACTAGACTTCTCAACCAACAAACACCAAAGAGCTG
>JAQQSZ010008941.1:0-12900 GCA_028646595.1 Phalanger gymnotis
CAAGGTTTGGAATCAGAAGATGAGGCAGATGAACAAGGATACAGTTAAAATAATTCATTTTGGTCTCGATATTTAGAAAGGGGGCTTGTGATGAATTAGATATGGTGTGTGTTTGTGTGTCTGTTATCTAGGTATCTGATCTCAAGTTCAATTTAATTCAACAAACATTTTAAAACCACTCCTCTTGTTAGGTGGGGGGTGGTGGTGGTGGAGATACAATGTTTAGATAAGATATTTTTCCCTGTTCTAATAGAGTTTAGAGGCGAGTAATTGGATACTGATCATGCACAAACTGCTATAGTACAGACTAGGGAGCTTGCAGAAGATTTTATTGAATAGGTGTCATATGAGTCAGAATTTAAAGGACAGGTAGGAATTCATTAGGTGAAATGATGGGGAGGAGGAGCACCAGAGACTAAATGGCAAGAGGTACCAAGTCAGGGAAATTAGGGTCAGGAGTAGGAAATAGTTCAGGTTGCCTGGAGTGTAGAATAAATGGAGGATATTATTTGGAGACAAAAGTTTAAAACACAATGTGGTGCCAACTTTTGTTAGCCCTCTAGCACCATGAAAAAGGAGCGAGAATTTTACTTGATAGGCAAAAGGAAATGACTGAGTGCTTTTAAGCTGGAGTGACAATAACAGATCTAGGTATAATTAAGGTAGTTTTCACATTAAGGTAGTTTGGAGAGAGGAAGAAATAGAGGTTCAAGGCACTTGAAAGCTATTGTACTAATCCAAAAAGCATGTAACTAGAGATATTCTAGGGTTGTGCCAGGAGTAGGAGATATATTGACGAACTAGAATTGGTAGTACTATTCGAAGTTAGGGGCAGCTAGGTGGTACAGTGGATAGGGTGCCAGACTTGGAGTCAGGAGGACCTGAATTCATTCATTCATTGCTTCATATTTGTTTATTCATCCATTCTCTCTCTCTCTCTCTCTCTCTCTCTCTCTCTCTCTCTCTCTCTCTCTCTCTCTCTCTCTTTCTCTTTCTCTGTGTGTCTCTCTCATATCTATCTGAGACTGGATCTCCTTACCTTGCTCAGGCTGGGAGTACAGAGACTACTCATGGTCAAATACTGATTAGCATAGAAGATTTATTTTTCTGACCTGGGCCACTTTTCGCCTCCTTAGACAGCCTGGTGGGCCTCTACCCTGAGGAACTCACCATATTAATGTTGGACTTAGGTCAGACACGTGAATGATTTTAGCCCTACTGTAATTCAAGACTCCCAAACTCAAACTCTCAGCCTCAGCCTCACCAGAAACAGGGACTACAAAAGTGTGTCACCCCCTTCTGCCTTATTTTGGATTTCTTCAGGTATATTTTGATAGTTTTAGATAATTTCATTTGTGTATTGAAGGGTTTGGCTGAGTGGATGTGGGCTTGTCTTTGATAGTCACAAGACACCTGAGAATTGGAACAAATGTTTTTGTTTTTCTTTCGTGTATCTCCTTAGGCACTGCTAAAGGGTCTATAATTTGCAATGGTAAAGGAATACCTATACTCATGGAATCATAGATATTGGTTTTAAAATGTACACGCAATCAAAGTAGTGCAAGGTAGTGAATAGAGTTGGCCTCAGAGCCAGTAAGGCATGGGTTTACATTCCTTCTCTACAAACATAGACTTTAAGGTTTGGGTTAGGGGACAGTGTGAAAAAGAAGGCTTAAAAGTAATGGAGATGCTTTCTTTTGAACTATGAAAATTATTCTCAGAGACACATTCTAATACAGGTCAAGTTGGAGATATGGTCCACGGGAAATGTGGAAAAACTTCATCTTCTAGGGCAAAGTTCAACTGTGAAGAGCTGTAAACACTGTGAGAGTTTAAGGTGATAGATTTGATCTCCCAGGAAAAAGCAGAACAGTTTTACTATGGAGGCAATCAATTGGACCTGAGAGAAGATGAAAGTTGCATTTCTATTGCCTTAGATGTGTTGTGTCTTTTTCTATCAATTTATGAATTAACACTGCACATGCTTTGAGACTTGTCTACCTTATAGAATCTTAGATACTAAAGTTTCCACACCATCTGAATGGAAGAAGTTTAGAAGAGAAGTGAAAGGTTCCTAAAATATATCTGGCCTCTTTATGTCAAGAGGGATACCTTGACACAAGATAGTGAATTTCTGTTGGATTTCTAGTGAATTTGAAACAATAATAAAGAGTCATCTTGGAATTTGGAGATTCTTTTGTTTCTCTTTTGTGGATAAAGCCCTTTAGAAAATGTTTCCTTATTATTACAGAGGATCCCATGAAAGGAAATATATATCTACAGGTCCAGGTAGTTTGTGTTCAGTGTGCTGTTCAAGGAACATAGCATGACCCAGCATACAAGTAGGTGGTCAAATCTCTGGGAAGGCAAAATATGACCAGCAAGAAACTGTGTTGCTTTTTCTTATCCAATTGGGCAATTACATTTTCCATTTCTTCATGTTTTCTTTTTCATCTACATTTCCATTTCTCCATTTCTTCATTCCAAATTCTTCATTTCCCTGTTCTTAACTAAGATGAACAAGAGAACAGGACTTTTCTTGTATCAATGTAAGCTATATGTAAAAAGCATGGCAAATTATCTTAAAGGCTTCTTCTCCCCGCCCTGGATGCTTGGGGACTTTGTTGCAATTGGTAGCTGTTTGGACCTGCTCAGAAAGAGAGGGAGAGAAAGAGGAGACTCTCGTGAGATGTGTACATTCTCACAAATGCAATGGTCTATTTTTCTGTCCCTGTCATGCTACTGAAGCTCCCTCTAAGCATCATAAATGTTTCTGCAGCTTACATACATGTCTGATCTTGATTGGAGCATTTCTAAGAATAAAGAGGAAATACTTCCCTCTTGGCAGGGAGCTTCCAAACCAGTAGGACTCTCTGTGAGGAAATAATGAAAAAAGCCAAACTCACAGGTTAATAGCATCCACAGGCTGACTAATGGGCTCCCAGGAGATTCTTAATGCTTTCTGCCTTCAGCAAGAGCCTCTGAAACTAGTAAGACCTGAATGAGGTGCGGCATCACTCTGGTTATATAGCATATGTGACAACTGATTCCAAGAGAAATTTGCCAAGCCAGAGACTAAATCTGTACAAGTAACCTACTGACATAGGTAGAAAAACTTGTTGGAAACATTGCCCTCTTTTGGCCGAAGATTAAAATGCCAAATAAATGACCACTACTTATCAGATTTTTTTTTTCAATTAAATAATCTCTGTTACCTCCAATTATCTCTAAATTATAACTAAGTCATTGGTGGTAGAAAAGAATCTAGTTGACCTTGATGGATGTGAGTCCTCTAGTCTAAATGACCTGTATTATCAGGTGCTGCAGGAATTGGCAGATGTGTTTGCTAAGTCACTGTCAGCAATATTTGAGAGATAATGAAAAAAGAGAGAGGAACCAAAATGCTGGAGAAGGGAAAATATTGTTCCAATTTTCTCTTTTTAAAAAAAATTATTTTCCCAATTACATGTAAAAATTCAGCTTTGAGGTCCAAATTCTCTTGAGCTTCCCTCTCTACTCCTTCCCCTCCCCCCCCCACTCTAATTGGGAAGGCAAGCTATTTAGTAAAGGTTATATATGTGCAGTCATGCAACATATTTCCATATCAATCATGTTGTGAAAGAAAACACAAACAAAAAAAACTCAAGAAAAATAAAGGTTTTTTTTGTTTTTGTTTTTTGTTTTTTTTTTTTTTAGTATGTTTCAATCTGCATTCAGGTTCCATCAGTTCTTTCTCTGGAGGTGGATAATGTTTTTCATCATAAGTCCTTAGGAATTGTCTTAGATTGCCCTGTTGCTGGGAATAGTTGTCATTCACAGTTGATCATTGTGCTGTTATCGTGTACAATGTTCTCTGGTTCTGCTCACTTTACTTTGCATTAGTTCATGTAAGTCTTTCTAGGTTTTTCTGAAAGCCTCCTGCTCATCATTTCTTATAGCACAACAGTATTCCATCACAATCATATACATCAACTTGTTCAGCCCTTCCCTAATTGATGGACATCCCCTCAATGTTCATTTCTTTGCCACCACAAAAAGAAATGCTACAAATATTTTTGTAAATTTAGGTACTTTTCCCTTTTCTTTGATTTCTTTGGGATACAGACCTAGTAGTGGCATTGCTGGGTCAAAGGGTATGCAGAGTTTTATAGCCCTTTGGGCATGATTCCAAATTGCTCTCCAGAATGGTTGGATTGGTTCACAATTCCACTAACAGAGTATTAGCATCCTAATATTTGTCATATTCCCCTTCTATCATTTTAGCCAATCTGATGGGTGTGAGATGATATTTCAAAGTTGTTTTAATTTGCCTTTCTCTAATCAATCATGATTTAGAGCATTTTTATATGACTATAGATAGCTTTAATTTCTTCTTCTGAAAACTTTCTATTTATATCCTTTGACCATTTATCCATTGGGAATATGCTTATAAACTTGACTCAGTTCTCTATATGTTTGAGAAATGAGATCTTTACCAGAGAAATTTGTTGTAATCCCCCACCCTTCCACACAGAGTTTTCTGCTATTCTTCTAATCTTGGATGTATTGGTTTTGTTTGTATAAAAACTATTTAATGCAATCAAAATTATGTTTCACATCCTTTAATGCTTTCTAACTCATTTCATCATAAATTCTTCCCTTATTCATAGATTTGATGGATAAGATATTCTATGGTCCCTTAATTTGCTTATATCACCCTTTATGTCTAAATCATTTATCCATTTTCATCTTATCTTGGTGTGTGGTCTGAGAAGCAGGTCTACACCTAGCTTCCACCAAATTCCAGTCTAGTTTTCCTAGCAGTTTTTGTCAGATAGTCAAAAGCCTGGATCTTTGCATTTATCAAACACAAATCTATGGTCATTTACTATTGTGCATTGTGTACCTAATCTATTCTATTGATCCACTACTATTTCTTAGCCAGTACTAGATTATTGTTCCAATTTTCAAGGAAAGGGAACAGAGTCTGAAAATTAGAGTTTTGACAGGGACCTTGACTTACATTCCCAGAGAAATTCTAGAATCAATCTTACAAGAGATGGTCAGTGACTATTTTAAAACAAAAGTAGTGATCCTAAAAACCAGTATGACATCACCAAATATGGGTCATAGCAAGATAACCTTACTTCATTATTTGATAGGGTACCTAAACTGGGGTCAACAGGTATAGATTATCTAAATTTTAGCACACCTTTTGATAAATAATCTCTTAAAAATTTTGTGGAAAAGATGGAGATAAATGAACTATGTAGTAATAATATTTGGATTTAGAGCTAGTTGAATTATCAGACTCAAAAAATAGTTGTTAAATTGTGCATTGTAAACTTGGTGAGAGGTCTTCGCTGGAATAACTAAAAGATCTGTATTTGGCCATTAAAATTTTTTTTCATCAATCTCTTTAATAAAGTTATAGATGGCATCTTCACTAAAATTTTAGACTGGAGAAAACTGGGAAGGATAGTTAGCAAACTAGAATCCAGGTTGCCAAATAATACTGATAGATTAGAGCATTGAGATGAATCCAAAAGAGGGAATTCAATAAGTATAAATATAAAGTTTTACACTTGGGTTCAAAAATTCAACTTTATTCATATAGGATGGGAGAGACATGATAGTTAGAAATTTATCTGATGAAGACCTAGAAATTTTAATTTGTTCCAATCTCAATCTGAGTCAGCAGCAGGGATGTGCCGTTAGATATTTAACAACTGGCTCTTTAAAAAAAGGAAGCCCAATATACTTTTAAGTTTAATCATTTAATCTGTATTATTAACACATTCTCCATCATTTTTCTAAGTTTCTGTATGTTTCTATCTAAAACACTAAATCAAGCCCAAATTTAGAGTTTGTCAATTCTCAAGATATAAATGCAATACTAAAAATTTAACAATCTACTCTTGCAATTTTGTTCAAACTGGCTCCTATTCAGCACTATGAGGTGGAAGCTAAAAATGTTGTGTGATGTTGGAATATATTGCAAGATAAATAGGTTCCAGGAACAAAGAAGTGAAAGTCCTTCTGTAATCTATCTTATTCAGACTCTATTTGTAGTATTTTATTCAATTCTCTGTGTCACAATAATAAGGACATTGACAAGCTTTAAAATATATTGAGGAGGGCAAACAGGATGACAAAGGACCTTGAGAAATTACATTTGATTATCAGTTGAAGGAAGTGTGGAATATTTAGCCTGGACAAGAGAAAACTCAATGGTAATATGATATCTGATTTTGATTATTGAAAAGCTATTAGAAAGAAATTAGACTTTTCTGTTTGACCCCAAGGGCAGAACCAAGAGTACCAGGTAGAATTTGTCGTTGTCTCTCAGAAGTGTCTGATGCTTAGTGATCCCATTTAAGTTTTTTTGTCAGAGATACTAGAGTGGTTTTCCATTTCCTTCTCCAGCTTATTTTACAGATGAAGAACTGAGGCAAACATGGTTAAGGGACTTGCCTAGAGTTACATAGCTAGTAAGTGTCTGAGGCGGATTTGAATTTATGAAGTCTTCTCGATTCTAAACCCAATGCTCTATTCACTGCACCACCTAACTTCCTCAG
This sequence comes from Phalanger gymnotis, assembly GCA_028646595.1. Lineage (NCBI taxonomy): Eukaryota > Metazoa > Chordata > Mammalia > Diprotodontia > Phalangeridae > Phalanger > Phalanger gymnotis. The sequence goes on from JAQQSZ010008941.1 coordinate 6,558, forward strand.
GTAGAATTTACATAGAGGCCAAGCTAAGGGTCAATAACAGGAAAAAATAAAACAAACATTTCTAACAACTAGAACTTCCAAAAGGGAAATAGGATGACTCAAGAGATGGTACATTCCCACTCATTGTACTTTGACAAGCAAATGTTGTATAACCATTTATTGATTGTGTTGTATAGCTTAGGCCACTATAGTCTTTTGTAACACTAAAATTCTATGCTTCTGTGACTTCTGCCTGACTTGGTAACTTGGCTCTCTTCACTTTCCTTATCTGCAAGGATTTTATGGGCTGTTTCAGCTCTAATAGTCAATAAGTCACAGTTTCCTGTGATTTTACTTGGTTACTAGTGAATTAAATTGTACCTACATCGATTATAATTTCAAATTAAAATGCAATAGCTTATGAAGAAGAATGAACATATTTTTCATGATTAATTCCCTAATATGGACACCCAGCACCAGAACAAGAGAATAAGTTCTCATGCTTGGGAGTAGGAACTGTCCCAGAGACGGAGGATATTCCATAGACTTCCACTCATTTGTTTTCTAGTTTCAGTGACAGCAGTGGCTATGGGCCAACAGAGTTTATCTGTCTTCCAAAGGCATGTTCCCACAGTAGAGTTTGTTTGGAAAGAGAATAAAACTCCTCTCCCAAGGCTGGCCAATCTCAAGATCACTCCTGTGCCTCTCAGGGTTTATGTTCAGCTCCCCCTACAGTCCCCATCACTGTGTCACTCACAGCACAATAGTACACAGCAGAATCTCCCATTTGGACTGAGGTTTTCTCCAGGTGGAATAAAGATTTTTCCTTAATCTTTTTGGCCCAAAATCCATTGTTGTCTTTCTCCTGGTCTTTCCCTGATGTGTCTCTCAGGAACAGCTTCAGAGCTTCATTGGGATACTGGATATACCAGAAAAGGTAAGGTGTTGTTACACTGGTCTGATAAGAGCAGTTCACTGTGAGTGGTGCTCCCTCACGAAGAATGATGGGTCCTTCTGTCTGGGTCACTGAATCTCCATAAGTGCCTCCTGAAAAACAAATACATTGGTTACACTCTATGTATAAGCCATTTGTTTGTTTGAGAGAGAGAGAAAGGTCAGAGATCTTACTAAACTGAAAAATATGGACATTGACTTTATCAGGGACATTCTTCTCACCGAAGAGCAACAGGATCCTGATCACTGAAGCAGAAACAGAGATCATGGGTGGTCCAGTCATAGGGAAGTAGATGTGAGTATTTCCTTCCCTAGATTTGGTTGTCTTCCAAGTCTTCTTCTACCAGGATACCCAATTTTAAACAAATGTTCTTTTTGGTTCTAAGATGGTCTTTCTAGTGTATGATATCAGGCTCCCTCTGGGTCTTTGGTTTGGAGAAAAGAAGAGAAAAACAGAAGAGAGACAGAGATATAATCATATTAAAACCACAGTTAGTGTTTTTTGTGTTGGTTTTTGTGTTGTGAAGTATTGCTCTCTTGTGGTTGAGTGTAGGAATGGCTATGAAATATTCCTCAAGACACCTCATCACACTCAACTATCTAGCCTCATTTCCAATTAGGCAGAGTGGTTACTGGGGGTGAAGACAAAAGCATTACCATTGACTCACTTTTCTAAGTGTCCTATCAGGCCTTAGGTCTGATTTGTAGCAAGAGTATGTTCCCTAGTCTTTTTCTTGAAAGAAGATTCTCAAATTTAGCTCTTCCTCTCATAGTGGTTTAGTGATTGCCTCCACTTACATTACATTATCTTGTCTTTCCTCAAATTTGCTATCATTTTCTGCCTGTTTTGTGTCTTTTGAGCTTGAGTTCTGGAATACTTTTTCTTCCTTAAATATCTTTTTTTCACGTACTCACTCTGATGTCCATGTAGAGGAGTTAGAGGGCACACTATTCATATACATTTGGAATCTCTAGCACAGTGACTAGATGGTCTTGTCCTGATGTGACATACAATAGCTGACATGTGGAACATGAAGTATGTGGATTGAAGAAAATGGAAAAGGAAGGAACTTAAGAGTGCAGGACGGTGGCATTGGAGACTATATCATGAAGAGGTCAATGGAAGGCCAGCAGAAAGGACATAATCAGGATGAATGGGAAGGAAAGAAATTGAATAGAGATTGGGACTGGTCTACTTACTTAACATTTTGTCTCACTTATTTAATAACTTTTTTTTGACATCTTTCATGAGCTTTCCTATCCCACTCTGTGCTATCATAGATCTTAATAGTTAGTGCAAGAAGGAGACTTAGATGTTAGACAATGCTAACCCTTCCTTTTATAAATAAGGAAATGGTGTCCCAGAAATGTGAAGTGGCTTGCCTAAGATCATATGGGTAAAAAAATAACAGACTTGGGATTTGGCCACAGAACATTTGATTTCAAACAAGTGCTCTTTCTACTGCATCACATTGTCTCCACCTTCTGTCATATGCATCTGGCCTCATTTCCTCAAAAATAATTTGATTAGAATTCTTAAATCTTTCAAAGTTGTTTTTTTTTTCTTTACAGCATTGCTCTGCTTGTATAAATTATTCTTTTGTTTCTGCTCACTGATCAAGATTTCCTGAAGTTCTTTCTTCATTTCTTACAGAACAGTATTTCATTATGTCAATATATCATGATTTGTTCGGCCACTCCCCAAATGTCTAAGAGACATTCTAAGCCACCCTCTTAAAAGGGACTTCTATTTTCTTTTATTTCTCCTTTCCTATAATTTCCTTTTTTAAGAATGTGGAAGTCTGTTTTGCTTGCAGATATTCTCTCCCGGTGTTATGTTCTCTTTTAACAACTCCCATGCCCATCCTTGCTTGTTTCTCCGTCCAGTTTGATGTATTTCTACACCAAACTGTGGGTGTTCAACCCTCTTTGGTTTATTTCCAAAAATAGTTCATGTGACACACACTCCCCTACATTTTCTTCCATGTTCTTACACACCCAATTATGAGATACAGCAGGTCCCATCTTCTTCCTCCTGCTTTCTATACTGGAGCAATCATTTTTCTTTCTCTTCTTTTTCCTCCTCTTAAAGTCCTCATGATGGAATCAATCCACCCCTAGGTCTTCTTTTTTATTTAAGTTCCTTGATGCCCTTTGAAGATATTAAGGTTTTGAAGAGACACTTATTTCATCTTCCCTATTAGAATTTCAGCACCACAGTATCATACAACTCCTTCCAAGTTCTCAAATAAATTTACCTTTCTAGTTTTCTCTGGACTTTCGTGTTTGTATTTCAAAGTTCCTTATTCAGTTGTGGCATTTTCATCAGCAATCTTTGAAAATCTGCTCTTCTAGTAAAGGTCTATTTTTTTAATCCTGTAGGATTATACTCTGCATTTCAGGGTAGGTTATTTTTTTATTTCAAACCTATAGCTTTTGCCTTTAAAAATATTGTATTCCAAGATCACCTTTCATTTAAAGAAAATCTTGCATGATCCTGACATAATTCCTCGGTACTTGAATTGTGTTTTTTCCCCTAGATGTTTGTAAGATATATATTTTTCATGTGGGAAATTTAGATTCTGGCTGGAATGCTGTGTGACTTTTCCTTTTGGGGGTTCTTTTTAGGAGATGACTGGTAGATTTTTAAAATTTTTATTTTGCTCTCTGGTTCTAATAGATCTGAGAAAATTTTATCTATGATTTCTTGAAGCATAGCAAATGATTTTTTATCATATATTTCAAGTACTCCAATAATTCTTAAAATATCTTTCCTTCATCTACTCCCCAGGTCAAATTTTCATATCTTTTATATACATACATACATACATACATATATATAATATATATGTATGTATATATATATATTTTGTATGAGTATTCACATAATCCTTCTGGAAAATCCATCGCCACCTCCCTTATAGTTTCTGCTAGTAGTTGCTACATATCTGATTGCTCCTTCTATTTGGGAATCTCTAGATTGGCACTAATTTTTGACACTGGTTAGTTGGTATGTTGTTGTCGTTACTTAGCTCTCCAGACTTAGTTCCTCAAATAAGGCTTTGTGCTAGGACTACACTCTGCCTGCTGCTGTGCTTTTTGAGTGGGTTGTCCTGCCTCACTTGGTCTTGCCTTGGGTGCAGCAGGTTTCAGCCTTGACCTCAACTTCCTGGAATTGAAGATCCTGCTGGATCTTTGAGGTTCAAAGTGCTAGACCTTGAAGACTCCCTCTGGTATCTGAGGACACAGTGTTAAGGACCTCAGAACTCTTGGGTCTGGGCTGTCCTGCTCTGAACTCTGTTGCTACCTGCTGTTCCCTTCAGACACTTCAAATGTCCACTGCGAGGCTATCTAGCCACCCTGGAGCTTTCCTGAGAGAGCTTTCCACTCTTGCTGTCTTCAGACACAGAGTCTTGCAGACTACACATGTCCCTGGTCATTTCATGTCACATCGAAAGGCTACCCTGTGCTGGCTCCTGTTTTGCTTGCTGACTCTCTTTCCTATTGTCCAAAGGCTTCTTGCTGACCTCTCATGAAGTTCTGAGGTGGGTGAGGTCACTCACTGTAGTGTTTCATTAGATTTCTTTTTTAAAAATTGTTTTAATTTTAATTAATTTTTTCCAAGATAAGTTTATTTTTTATTTTTAGTTTACAACATTCAGTTGGGGTTCCAAATTTTTCTTCCTCCCTCTCCTTCCCCCTTTCTCTCAAGATGGCATGTAATCCCATGTAGGTTCTATGTTTACCTTCACATTGAACTTATTTACATAATAGTGCAGTTGTAAAGAATAATTATAACCAGTGGAATAAATTATGGGAAAGGAGAAACGATACCGAAAAAGAAGGAAAAATAAAAAAGGAAATAATTTACCTCCATCTGCATTCAGACTCCATAATTCTTTCTCTGGATGTGCATAGCTTTTTCCATCATGAGCCTCTTGGGTCTGTCTTTGAACCTTGCATTGATGAGAGGAGTCAAGTCTATCAAAGCTGATCTTTACAGATACCATGTGCCTATTATCGTATATATTAATCTCCTGGTTCTGCTTCTCTCACTCAGCATCAGTTGATATAAGTCATTCCAAGTTATAACAAAGTCTATCTGCTCCTCATTTCTTATAGCACAATAGAATCATTAGATTTCTTAATCATTACTTGGTCTAGTATGAACTTCAAGGTATTTCTGTAGTAGACATGTCAGAGTTGTGTGATTCCCCTCCAATTTGGACAGCCATCTTGACTGGTGAGTCACTCCTGACAATCTTCTAAATGATGGGTAACCCATTATCCTGTAGACTATATGACTAAGTGCCACTTAGGCCAGGAGAAGTCTGAGTCTCTGGGCAGGTAGGTGGGAGGCAGAGGTGGATCAGGGACTGTGCTGCCTCTTCTTATCAAATGTTCAGTTAATTTCCCTCACATTTTTACTTAACTGACCCTTTTTCATGTCATCGAGGAGTCACAATTTCTGCAGGCTCATGTTTGTCTTCAGTAAAATGATCATGATTTTTTTTTGGCAAAATGCTTGTCATTATGAAAGTATGCTCATAGATGGAGGACTCTGATTCTTGAGCCTGTAACACATTCCCCTTTGGAGAAAGATAATGGAAGACAGAAATTAAATGAGATCCTCATTTTCAGAGCAATGATGGATTCTCTCAATATCTCTCTGTTGCCTCTCCCTTTCACAGTCATCATCAATCATCAAACTTTCACACATGAATAAGTCCTCATAACCCAGAAGAGATAGAAGCCACAGCATCTTCCCTCAAGGAGCTGCCATCACTACAAGACTCTTTTACTGAATTAGGAAATCTCTCAAAATTGTAGGTCAATTTCATACAAAGGATCTCTAGGGACATCCCCCAAAGCATCTCTTTCTGAATCTTGTAACCCCTGGATGGACTTCCCTTTTAGAAGGCTCCTCCTAGCCCAGAGTTATACTTGACATTGTTTGACTTTCTTAAATTGCAAACAACTATCCCTTTCCGCCAAGACCTGATTTTTAAAAGTCGAATGGATGATCCATTTCTCTGTCATTTTCTCTATCTTTCTTTGAAGAGTCTTGATTTTCTTCTCAAATATGTATGCTAGGAATGTAGTCAGGACATCCAAATAATACATGGCTAGGGATTTAGTGAGGATGGAAATTTCCTTCACTTTTGACAAGATAGTTTACTAAAGATCACCTGGCAGGATAAGGTACCAGACACTGATGTCTTTACTTGAAATAAACTGCTAAGCATTCAAACTCTGCTTTAGAGTGCTGGACTTAGAGTCAGGAAGATTAAAGTTCAAATCTCATTCCAGACACTTATTAGCTGTGCAAACCACTTAGCCACTATCAGCTTCAGTTTCCTCACGTGTAAAGTGGAGACGCTTCCCAATAGAATTGTTCTGGGGCTCATAC
>JAQQSZ010008942.1:0-12900 GCA_028646595.1 Phalanger gymnotis
TTTTTTTTTTCTTTTGCTAATTTTTCTAGCATATTTCTTGATTTGGCCTTTATGCTAATGTTATATCCTCTTCATCTTTGGGTAGGTTGACTGGCTTGTACTTCTACAAGCTACAAGTGATGTAATCTGGAAGAATTCTGGTCATTACCTTCCCAATCTATGCTCTAGTCCATACCCAGGTATGGTCCCTATTCCCTTGTGACCATGAACACTCCTCTCTACCTTGGAATTATGATCTGGAACGGTGTAGTGGGCAATGGAGTTGCCAAATGGTGCCTCCCAATGCCAGTAAATGGTTCTCTTGTAATAGCTTTGTAACCAAGTGTTCAATCACCTTGCCATCCCTAGATACTGGACATTTCCAGTACCATGTCTATTGCTGGTGCTATAGCTACTTCCCCCACCACTTCCCAGGTGTACAGATGATGCTGCTTCTGCTATACTATACCCTGAGGTATTCTCCTTCCCAATGTTTACAGACATCTCTTCCTGTCTTCCCAAACTTCACTGGGCTGGAAAAATGATTCATTGTCACTTTTTGTTGATTATCCCATTTAGAATTCAGTATAATGTTGTCATTTTAAGTTGTTTAGAGGAGTATATTAAGTAAATTTGGCAAAATATTAACTTTACTATGCCATCTTGACTCTACCCCCTTCCACCCTCATCTGATTTCTTCTTCTATCATTAATATAATTAAGTTATCCTCTACTTGTTTTGTTAATTTTGATATTTCATACCTTTCATAAAATAACAAATTTCTTTGGTATTTTCAAATTTATTGAACACAATCGAGTGGAATAATTTCATGATATTTTAAATTTATTTTTCTCTTCCAATCCTTCCTTTTAGTAACTAATTTTGATGGTTCAGGCTTGATTTTTTTTTATTAAACTTGTTCATTGTTTATGTTTTGTTAGTCTTCCTCAAGCTCTTAGACTTATTTTTTTCAATTAATTCTTTGTTACTAGTTATATTGATATCTGCGCTAATTGTGGTTGATTTTTTTTCTTATAGTTTCTATTTACTGCTTTAATCATTTTCTATTTTTTCCTCAAGTGCTAACACAAATTAACTCTTTGCTCACTTTTATTATTCACATAGTTCCTTTGAACTGTGAATTGTTCTTTAAAAAAGTTTATGGCTACATTTCATCAATTTTGATATGTAGTAATTGTAGTGTCATTATTCTTTTTATAATTAGTTATTTTTTTTTTATAATTTCCTCTCTGATCCCATCATTATTTCACAAGTTGTTAAATAAATTCTACTTTGGCAAATGCCTTATATTCATTGCACTGTTCCTTATTACTTCTTCTACCGGAATGTATAACACATAACTCTGACATTGTTTATTTTTAAGTTCTCTTTATTATATAACCAGTGATGAATTTTTTTTGACAAAGGTTATGGATACTGAAAAAGTGAGAATATTCTTTCCCTAATCAAGTTCTTTCCATATAACTTTTAGTAGGTTGTTTAACATACTCCCTTTTCTCATGATTCCTCCTTAATAATCTTTTTCTTGCTTTAGTCAAATATAGGTTAAGGGCTATAAAATATTCCATTATTATTATTTTTAAGTCTATTTTTATTTCAGTTATTAGAGTTTATTAGGTATGTATATATTTAAGATACATATTTTACATTGTTTTTAGCTTTTTAGTGCAGTGTAATATGTTTGTAATATTGCTTTTAATATTTTCTGATTTTAATTCAACTTTGATTTCTTTAGGACTGCTTAAAACCAGGGGTGTGGAACTTGCAGCCTCAAGGTCACATATTGCCCTCTAGGTCCTCAAGTGCAGTCCTTCCACTGAATCCAAACTTCATAGAACAAATCCCCTTAATAAAAGGATTTATTCTGTAAAACTTGGATTCAATCAAAAAGCCACACTCAAGGACCTAGAAGGCTACATGTGGCCTCAAAGCCACAGGTTTCCCACCTCTGGCTTAAACTCTTCAAGATTTGGGAGCAACATGATAAGTTTTTGGCTAACCTTTCAGTTAATCAATACATATCTTTCTGAATTCAATGTGCTTCCTATAAAGAGCATGTTTTTTTTTGTGCTTTGTAATTAATTCAATGGATGCCAGCATAGTGTAGTGCAGTGCTTCTCAATCTTTTTGGTCTCTTAGAGCCCTTTGTATTCCTAAAAATTATTGAGTAATCCAAAGAGTTTTTTTTTTTCTACATGAGTTTTATCTATAAATATTTATGGTATTTGAAATTAAAACCAACAATTAAAAACATTTATTTATTAATTCCTTTTAAAAAATAATAAACTATTAATATGTTAAATAACATAGCTTTATTTTTATCACTTTTTAAAATTTTCATTTGAAGTCAGCATTTTTAAACATTAATTCTTTGGGAAATGGTTAAGTGGCCACACAGAGGGACATAAATGCAGGTAGAAAAAGGGAGCCAGAAGAAGGAAAAATGGCCAGTGGCTACTCCAACTTCAGACAGGGGGAGCAGCATCACTGGCAAGGAGAAAATATATTCTTACCACCCCCGTGAATCCTGAAGCATTACCTCACTGTCCAGAGACAAGCACAATCCATGCTACTTGGGGGCAAAGGGGCCTTCTAGGAAGAAAAGGGAAAGCATAAGGAACAAAAGCCACAAGTGGGATTAGACAGAAACATCATTCAGAGGCAAAGGACAGTCTTCACTCCCCATTCAGGTTCACTTTCCCTAGCCAAAGGGCAAGAGACACACCAGATCAAAGGAATTACCTCTTCATTATTATTATATTATGCCACACTTTCCCAGGCACTCTAACACAAGCTGAAGGAGATAATGACAATTAGAGCAAAAATCTAAAAGTTAAATTTGAAGTGTCCCTGAAGCATGGCCTTATACAAGAGCCTTCAGAGGAAAATACATTCTCAAAAAGCATCACACTTATGAAGAGGATGCAATGGGGAAAGCTAGAGATTTAAGTTTTGGAGTGGTGGAGGGAGGGGGACAGATATATAAATACTTGGATTTAAGACATATGAACACCAAGTTATTTTTAAAAAGGTTTCAGAAGGATCTTGCTTGACCTGTAGGTGAGGGGACTGGCATAGACACTGGCCTCACAGCAGACCAACCAGTTACAATAGAAGTCTTTGATGTTGGAACTCCCTTTGAAGGTTATAAAGATTCAAAGGGGCTCTAGAGAGGGGGGGTATTTGCAGGGAGGGGGAAGTAGATGACTAAGAGCAAAGAATAAATGTCACAGGGGAAAGAAGTCAGTCTAGAGGAAAAAGTGAGGAACACGTCAAACTCCACTGAACTCCAATGTCCAGTTTGCTGGCCCCACCCAAACTACCATAGTCCAATACATTACAGGATGAGATAAATAGGATCCAAGCTGCTAAGAGCTGGATATCTGTAGTCATAGGAAAAAATGCTCTAAATCACGACTGATTAGAGAAATGAAAATCAAAGCAACTATCAGATTGGCTAACATGTCCAAACAATAAAATGATAAATGCTGGAGAAGATGTGGAAAAATTGGAACACTATTGCATTGTTGGTGGAGTTGTGAACTGATCCAACCATCCCAGAGAGCAATTTGGAACTATGCCCAAAGGGCTATTAAAAAAGTGCATACTCTTTGACCCAGCAATACCACTTCTAGAGCTTCAAAGAGATAATACAAGGGGGAAAAGGACCAGTATGTACAAAAATGTTTATAGCAGCCCCTTTGTGGTGGTGTAGAATTGGATATCAAGGAGATGACAATTGGGGAATGGCTAAACAAATTGTGGTATATGAATGTAATGGAATACTATTGTGCTATAAGAAATGGGGAAGATACGGACTTCATAATAACCTGGAAAGACCTACATGAACTGATGATGATTGAGGGGAGCAAAACCAGGAGAACATGGTACACAACCATAGACATATTGCTTCCGTGATGATTAACTTTGATAGACTTGGCTCTTCTCAACAATGCAAGGTTCTAAGACAGCTCCAAAAGACTCATGATGGAAAAGGCTATCTTATCCAGAGAAAGAATTGCAGACTCTGAATGCAGATGGAAGCAAACTATTTGCTCTCTCTTTTTTTCCTTTTTTCTTTTCTTTTATTTTGTTTTTGATTTTCTTACATCTTTCTCACAGTTCATTTCATTGGTTGTAATTCTTCTCTACAAGTTGATTATTGGGAAAATAAGTTTGATGTGAAGGTATATGTACAACCTATATCAGATTACATGCCATCTTGATGGGGTGAGGGAGGAGAAGGAGGGGAAGAAAATTTGGAACTCAAAAACTTGTGGAACTGAGTGTTGTAAAACAAAATAATTACTTAATGAATTAAAAAAGATGATATCTGAATTTCATTGTAAAGGTAAACAATGATTTTGTAAGGGCAGATTTAAGAGAGAATATTATTAACAAAAGATCCCCAAGCTCATAAAGGGATCTGAAATGAAACAGAGTCCTATTGTGGATTGCAAAAGTGCTCATTATCTGAGAAGAACTTGCAAGGGACAATTTGGAAGAGAAGAGACAGAGAAAGAGACAGAGAGAGAGAGAGAGAGAGAGAGAGAGAGAGAGAGAGAGAGAGAGAGAGAGAGAGAGAGTTCTCAGTTCCTCAAAGGGTGAGTGGAAAAAGAGTGAGATAATATAGTTTCTAGAGGTTATGGGGTGAAGGGGAGGGGAGATTTCAAGTAGAAGATATCTGTTGATACAATAACCCAGAAGGATTTTTTAGAAAGTCTGAAGTAAGGTCTCAAGTCTGCAGCTGTTGTTTAAGGTTGCTCTTGAGCTAATCAAGGCTGCTTCTGTGATTTCTGGCTACAACAGGAATCTCCAAATTCAGTCAGAGTTCACCAAAAAAGAATCATTTGTATGTCAAGTAATTTTGGGTTTCAGAACCCTTTCTGTTTGGCTGGTTTTTGTGTAACTCTTACAGTTTGGTATTGTCATTACAGAACCCATGTTAACAGTACATTTTAGGTATGAAAATCTGCCAGTGTAAGGGCACAGAGTGTCTTTCATGAGAGACAGAGATTTCAGTTTGGCTGGATCATGAAGGTTAGGAGATCAGGGATAAGACAGACTTTTGAGAAGGAATAGGATAAAAAGAGAGAGAAATATAACAAAAGACAAGATGGAGAGAAATTCATAGTAATTATACTTGTGGATGTTAATGGAAAGAGCTCACCCATCAAATGGAAGCAGATAGCCAAATGGATTAGAAACCAGAATCAGAGAGATGTACTTGTAACCTAAAGACACATAAAATGAAAAGATGGAGCAGAATCTATGATGCTTCAACTGAATTAAAAAAAGACAGGAATAGCAATCATGATCTCAGACAAAGCAAAAACAAAAATAGACTTAATAAAAAGAGATAATCTGGGAATTACATTTTGATAAAGTAAAGGCATACCGGACAATGAAGTAAAATAAAAATTTTTTATAGCAAGTTTCTCTGATAAAGGCCGTTTTTTCAAATACCTGAAGTATTGAGTCAAATTTTTCAAATAGGAGCCGTTCCACAATTAATAAATAACCAACAGATATGTACAGGCAGTTTTCAGAAGAAGAAATCATTACTATGTTTAGTCATGTGAAAAAATATTCTAAATAACTATCATTTATGGAAGTACAAATTAAAAGATATCTGAGATACCCTCACAGCTGTCCAAAAAGACAGATGCTGGAAGAGATGAGGGAAAATGTGTGCAATTATGAATTGTTGGTAGAGTTGTGAAGTGGGCTAACCATCATGCAAAACAATTTGGAACTATGCTCAAAGGGCTATACAGCTGTACATAAACTTTTACCCAGCAATACTACTAGGTGTGTACCCAAAAGAGATCAAAGGAAAAGGAAAAGAACCTATATGTAAAAAAAAAAATTATAGCAACAATTTTTGTGGTGGCACAGAATTAGACATTGAGGAGATGCCCATCAACTGGGAAATGATTGAACAAATTGTGACATATGATTGTGATAGAGTAATATTGTGCTATAAGAAATCATAAGAGAGATGGTATAATAGCAATGTTGCTAGCAGCTGTTGTGGGAGTGAAAGACCAATAACACCAGCACACAGGAAAGCTGACAGCATAGGTTCTTTGATCTGCTTTCCTAAGAAAAATACTTTAAGGGGTTTACTCTCACTTAAGGGATTTAATCTCACTTTAATCAAACATACATATATCATTCACTTATTTCAGGGGGAAAAGCCAGCATCCTGAACTTCAGAGCAAATACAAACAGAAATTAGAAAGAGAGATGGTATAAACAGAGCAAATAACAATTCAACAGACAGGCTTTGTCTGATCAAGACTTCACATACATAGTTACCAAAAAGAGAAGCATCAACATCAGATTTTCTCAAAGCCAGGGTCTCTTAACAATGGCTGCCCAGAGTTTCCTCTATTCTAATCACAGGACACTCTTCCAGTGAGGGATTGTCCCAAACAAAATGCTAACCTCTGACTTTATATACCCTTCTTAGGGTCTGAAGGCTTCATACCTAATCAGCAAAAGGGTATGGGCCTGGGGCTTAGCACCTAGCAAGACTTAATCAAAGGCACTTGATTACTTTAACATTCTAAAAGAGAAAGCAGTAAAAAAAAAAAGTCTCACTTAAATTAATATTACAGATGGTTTCAGGAAAAGAAAAAAAAAGGAAACATATGAATTGTTGCAAAATGAAGTGAAGAGAACCAAGAGATTGTTGTAATAGTTGTAACAGTAGCAGCAATATTTTAATGATGAGTAGCTGTGAAAGACTTAGCTACTCTGATCAAGACAATGATCCAAGGCAATTCCAAAGTACCCATGATGAAAAATGTTCACCTCTAGAAAAATAACTGATGAGCTCAGAGTGCAAATGGAAGTATAATTTCCTTGCCTTTTTACGCAATATGGTGAACATGGTAAGATGTTTTGCAAAATTTCACATATATAATTGATAACATATTGTTTTCCTTCTCACTGGATGGGGGAGGTTAAAGACAGAGAGAATTTGGAATACATTTTTTTAAACGCTAAAAATAAATAATAAACATTTAAAATACCATGAAAAATTAGCCATGTTGCAAAAATAAAAATAAAAAAGGAAGATACATAGAGAAATGAAAAATTATGTTTTGATATGGATTCAGAATTCATCAGATGTCTCTAGAAGTGTATAGCATTTTTTTGTCGTGGGTCTTTTGGTATTGCCTTGAATCATCGCCTTCATAAAAGTAAGTAAGTCTTTTGCAGTTGATTATCATTACAATATTACTTTTACTGTGTGCAGTGTTCTCTTGGTTCTACTCACTTCAATTTGCATCAGCTCATGTAACTCTTCCCAATGTTTTCTGAAACCATCCTATTCAGCATTTCTTATACTGCAATCATATTCCATCACAAGCTTATATCACAACTTGTTCAATCTTTCTCCAATTGATGGATATCTTCTCAGTTTCCAATTCTTTGCCACCACAAAAAGAGGTGCTATAAATATCTTTGCATGTTTTTTTTTTTCCTTTAATCTCTTTAAGGTACAGACCTAATGTTGCTGTGTCATAGCCATACTTTGGTCATATTTCCAAATTATTCACCAGAATGTTTGGATCAGTTCACAAGTCCACCAGCAAAGTATTAGTATCTATTTTTGTCTTTTCATACATGCCTTCCAGTATTTGTCCTTTTTCTTTTCTGTCATGATAGTCAATGTGATTGGCAAGGTGGTACCTTATAGTTATTTAATTTGTATTTCTCTAATCAATAGTGATCTAGAGCATTTTTTCCTGTAACTATCAAGACCTTTTATTTCTCCTGCTGAAAATTGCTTTTTCATATCCTTTGACCATTTTTCAAATGTGAAATGGCTCATTTTTTAAAAATAAAATTTGATAAAATTCAGTATATACTTTAGAAATGAGAAATTTATTTTTTTGAAAAAACTTGCTTTAATTCTTCCCTTTCCTACTTTCCTCCTAATTTTGGTGGCAATTATCTTTTGGCACAAAACTTTTTAATTTCATGTAATGAAAATTATCTGTTTTATTTCACCTGATCCTCTTTATCTGTTGCTTGGTCATAAATCCTTTCCTTATCCATAGATCTGATAGGCTAAATTTTCCATACTCCATCAATTTGATTAAGATAACACCTTTTATATCTCAATCATGTATCTTTTATTTTTACCTTATCTTGTTATACAGTGAGATTTTTTTATACCTAGTTTCTGACAACTACTTTCCAGTGATATCTTTGCCAAGAAAACTCCAAATGGAGTCACAAAGAGTTAGACATAACTGAAACAACAACAACAAATTTTACCTAATCTAGTCCACTGATCCACTACTATATTTCTTAGCCAGGAAAAGACTGGATGATTACCACTTTGTAATGCACTTTGAATTCTGGTGCTGCTAAACGACCTTCCTTCACAATTTTTTTCAATGATTCCCTTGGTATTCTTAACTTTTTGTTCTTCCAGAGGAAATTGCTTATTCTTTTTTCTAGCTAGATAAAATAAATTTTGCAATTTTAATTGGCATGGTGCAGAATAAGTCAATTGATTTAGGGAGAATTATCATTTTATTATATTGGCTCATCCTACCCATAAGCAATGACTATTTCTCCAATAGTTTAGATCTGTCTTTATCTATGTTAAAAGCATTTTTTTCTTTTTTTCTATCAATTAATTTATTTTTAGTTTTCAACATTCACTTCCAAAAGATTTTGTGTTCCAAATTTTCTCCCTATCTCTCCCCTCCTCACACTTCAAGACAGAATGCATTCTGATTATCTCTTCCCTCAGTTTACTCTCCCTTCTGTTACTCCCTCTTTTATTATCCCCTTCCATTCTATTTTTCTGTAGGGCAAGATAGATTTCCATACTCCATTGCATATATATCTTATTAGCCAGCTGTATGGAAAAGCAATTTTTAACATTTGTTTTTAAAACTTTGAGTTACAAATTCTCTCCTTTCTTTCCTCCCCACCTGCTCTCAGTGAGAAGGCAAGCAATTTGATATGTTATACATGTGTAGTTATGAAAAATACTTCCATAATAGTCACATTGTGAAAGACTAACTCGACTCCATCGTATCCCACTTCCCATTTATTCTCTTCTCTCCTTTGACTCTGTTCCTCCTCAGAAGTGTTTGCTTCTGACTACCTCCTCCCCTAATCTGCCATTTCTTCCATTATCCCCTGTTTTCTTACCCCCTTCCCCCCTACATTCCCATAGGGTAAGATAGATTTAAGTGAGTGTGTATGTTATTTCCTCCTTAAGCTAAATCTGATGACAGTGAGGTTCACTCATTCCCTCTCACCTCCCCCCCCTTCCCCTAAAATGTAAACGCTTTCTATTGCCTCTTTTCTGTGAGATAATTTACCCTAATTCTACTTCTTCCTTTTTCCTTCTCCCAGTACATTCCTCTCTCTCACCCCTTAATTTTATTTTTTACATCTCATCCCTTCATCTTCAACTCACCTTGTGCCTGATGTTTATATCTCTAGCTATCTACTTCTCTATCTATCGATATCTATCTATATGTATGTTTGTATGTATGTATGTATGCATGTGTATATATATTTATATGTACGTACATATATATGTATGTATATACATATATATGTATATATGTATATATATTCCCTCCAACTACTCTAATACTGAGAAAGGTCTCATGAGTTACAAATATCTTTCCATATAGGAATGCAAACAGTTCAACTTGAATAAGTCCCTTATGATTTCTCTTTCCTAGTTACCTTTTCATGAGTCGTGTATTTGAAAGTCAAAGTTTTCTTTTCAGCTCTGATCTTTTCATCAAGAATGCTTGAAAGTCCTTTATTTCATTGAAGATCCATTTTTTTCCTGATTATACTCAGTTTTCTGGTTAAGTGTTTCTTGGAATATCATATTCCAAGCCCTCTTAATTAATTGTAGAAGCTGCTAAATCTTCTGTTATCCTGAGTATGTTTCCACAATACTCAAATTATTTCTTTCTGGCTGCTTGCAATATTTTCTCCTTAACCTGGGAACTCTGGAATTTGGCTATAATACTTTTAAGAGTTTTTCTTCTGGGATCTCTTTCAGGAGATGATTAATGGATTCTTTTGATTTCTATTTTACCCACTGGTTCTAGAATATCAGGGCAGCTTTTCTTGATAATTTCTTGAAAGATGAGGTCTAGGTCTTTTTTTGATCATGGATTTCAGAGGATCCATTAATTTTTAAGTGACCTCTCCTGGATTTGTTTTCCAGGTCATTTGTTTTGTTTTGTTTTGTTTTGTTTTGTTTTCCAATGAGACATTTCACACTGTCCTCTATTTTTTCACTATTTTGTTTCTGTTTTATAATTTCTTGATTTCTCATTAAGTCATTAGCTTCCATTTGTTCCATTCTAATTTTTAAGGAATGATTTTGTTTAGTGAGCTTTTGGACCTCCTTTTCCATTTGGCTAATTCTAATTTTTAAGGCATTCTTCTCCTCATTGGAATTTTGGAGCTCTTTGGCCATTTGGGATAGTTTATTTTTAAGGTGTTATTTTCTTCGGTATTTTTGGGGGGTTCCTCTAGCAAGCTGTTGACTTGTTTTTCATGATTTTCCTGCGTCACTCTCATTTCTCTTCCTAATTTTTCCTTTACTTCTCTTACTTGATTTTCAAAATCTTTTTAAGCTCACCTATGGCCTGCAAACAATTCATGTTTTTCTTGGAGGCTTTTGAACTCTCCTGTCGACCTTCCAGGATACTTGAGGAATGTACTAGGAGAAGGAGAAGGGGAGAGGTAGAATGGAGGCTCTTAGAAATTTTGACTTTGTTGTCTTCTTCTGATTGCATGTTTTGATCTTCTTTGTAACTGAAGTAAGATTCTACACTCTGATTTTTTTCTGCTGTTTGCTCTTTTCCCAGCTAATTACTTGACTTTTTTACTCTTTGTTAAGGCAGGACTCTACTTCCAGTATGGAAGGTGTGCTATCCCAAGCTTCAGGGATTTTGTTCAGCCCCATCCAGAGATACTTCTAGCAGCCTGTAAATTTTCAGTTCTCACAAGGTGGTATGATCAAAGGAGAGGTGTTTATTTCTCTCCTGGTCTGTGAGTGACCACAAGTACTCTTTTCTGCCTTGGAACTGTGAGGAGGATTCCGTCTCCACTGAAGCCACAAGCTCCACCAACATTAGTGCTCCTCCTCACCCCAGGACTGTTACCCAGTACTGTGACCCAGATACAAGAAGCAAAAGCAAGAGTATCCTACCTCAGCACCATCAAAGAGATCCCTGCAATTCCCCTGTGATCAGCCCCTCGATCCCCCTACCATCTATGTACCAAAATCTCCAGAAGCAACCACTGCTGCCACCATTACCTCTGCCTCCCCGGGGCTGGGGCCAGACCATGCTCCTCAGTCACCCAGGTCTGACAGGCCTTTCCTACTA
Organism: Phalanger gymnotis; assembly: GCA_028646595.1. Classification (NCBI taxonomy): domain Eukaryota; kingdom Metazoa; phylum Chordata; class Mammalia; order Diprotodontia; family Phalangeridae; genus Phalanger; species Phalanger gymnotis. The sequence goes on from JAQQSZ010008942.1 coordinate 11,403, forward strand.
ACCATCTAAGTTTTCTTTGGTATCTGTGAGTTGAGAAGTCTTGAAACTACAACAGCTCCCAGGGATTCAGTCTTCTGAGTCTTGCTCCTGGTTTGCTGGGACATTCAGTGTGTGCTGATGCAGCCAGTGTTGGTCTGTGTTCCTTTCCCAGCCCCATGCAACAGACCTTTCCTGTCAACCTTTCAGGCTGTCTTGGGCTGGAAATTTGTTTCACTCTGTCATTTTGTGGATACTGCTGCACTAAAATTTGTTTAGAGTCTTTTTTACAGGTATTTTGAGGGGTTTGGGGGAGAGCTCAAACAAGTCCCTACTTTAACTCTGTCATCTTGGCCCCTATGAAAAGTGTTTTGTTTTTTTTTTTAAATTATGTTCATATAGTCCCTCAGTTTCTCTTGATGAGTAGACTCCCAAGTATTTTGTAGTGTCTGAAGTTATTTTAAGTGTAACTCATTTAACTTTTCCTTTAAGATTTTGGATGTGGTAGTATTTGATATATATATATATACGTATATATATATGTATATATACATATATATATGTATATATACATATATATATATATATATATATATATATATATATATAGTGCTGATATTACTTCACCATCTTTGGTGCAAAATGTAGTTTCCTTGCCTATACCATTTAATTAGATCTGTTTTTGTTTTGCTTTGTCTGAGATCGTGATTGTTATTCTTGTCTTTTTTTTTTACTTCAGCTGAAGCATAATAGATTCTTCTTCAGCCCTTTATTTTAATTATCTGTGTGTCTCTTCCTTTCAAGTGTGTTTCCTGTAAACATTATATCATTGAATTCTGGTTTTAAATCCATTCTGCTATCTGCTTCCATTTTATGGATGAATTAATCCCATTCACATTCACAATCATGATGACTAACTTGGCATTTTCCTTTACTTCTCCCTTTCTTTTATCACCTATCGCTCCTACTTACTTATTGGGTAATATAGATTACTGTACTCAACTGAATCTTTCTCTCTCTTTCTTTCTCTCTCTCTCTCTCTCTCTCTCTCTCTCTCTCTCTCTCTCTTTCTCTTTCTCTTTCTCTCTCTCTCTTTCTCTTATTTTCCCCTCCACTATAAAAACTCTTCCTTGTGCACTGCTTTTATGAGAAATAATTTTCCCCATTTTTCCTCTCCCTTTCCTTTTCTGCCAATGCATTCCTCTTATCTCACTCTTTCATTTTATTTTCTGAGATTGTCCCAATGTAATTGGCTCACATCTATGCCCTCTAGGTAGACTCCTTTTAACTGCCCTAACAATGACAAAGTTCTTAATAGTTATATGTATCATCTTGCCATATAAAATTTTAAACACTTTAAATCTATTGAACCTCTCCTCCCTTGAGAGAGCTCCTCCTCACCCTAGAACTGTGACCCAGAAGTGAGGATATGCACTGAAGTTACCAAACAACTTATTGTCTTGCACTAGTGCTAGCACACTGACCTATAGTCTCCCTCTGACCAGTTGACCAATTCCTGTTT
>JAQQSZ010008943.1:0-12899 GCA_028646595.1 Phalanger gymnotis
CCTTCATCTGGGAGCTCTGGAATTTGGTTACAATATTCCTAGGAATTTTCATTTTGGGATCTTTTACAAGAGGCAATTGGTGGATTCTTTCTTTCAATTTCTATTTTACCCTCTGGTTCTAGAATATTAGGGCAGTTTTCCTTGATAATTTCTTGAAAGATGATGTCTAGGCTCTTTTTTTGATCATGGGTTTCGGGTAATCCAATAATTTTTAAATTATCTCTCCTGGATCTATTCTCCAGGTCAGTAGTTTTTCCAATGAGGTATTTCACATTGTCTTCCACTTTTTCATTCCTTTGGTTCTGTTTTACAATATCTTGATTTCTCATCAAGTCACTAGCTTCCACTTGCTCCAGTCTAAATTTTAAGGTGGTATTTTCTTCAGTGGTCTTTTGGACCTCCTTCTCCATTTGACTAGTTCAGCCTTTAAGAGCTACTTCTACTCCACTGGCTCTGCAAGTTCTGCCACAGCAGCGCTCCTCCTCCCCCAAGAGACACCAACCAGGATTATGACCCATATCCAAGCAGGGCAAAGCAAGCCCTGCACTCCTGCTCTAGTTGGCCGCTTGATTCCTCCCACCGAATGAGCCAGCAACTCCAGAAGCAGCTGATGCTGGATCTCTGGAAGCAGGTACAGGAGCTTCCAGCCACACACCACCTCCACCACCCCCAGGGCTGGTGGCCAGACAGCTCTCTAACCCGATCTAGCAGTTTACCCACTAACCTGATCTTTGGTGTTTGTGGGTTGAGAAGTCTGGTAACTGCCACAGCTCAATGATTCATGGCCCTAAAGCCTGCTCCAGGCTGACTCCCAGTCTGATCTGTCCTGGCATGGCCCATGCTGGGCTCCACTCTGCTCCCAGCACTGTGCAATAGACTCTTCCCAGCAACCAACCGGGCCATCCTTGGCTGGAGACCTGCTTTTCTCTGTTATTTTGTGGGTTCCACAGCTCTAGGATTTGTTCAGAGCCATTTTTTACAGGTGTTTGGAGGGATTTGGGGGAGAGCTTAAGCAAGTCCCTGCTTTCTGGCTGCCCTCGTGGCTCCGCCCCCAGCCCATTGGATTTTTAGTCTTGGTACCTTATGTTGTTTTTTCCCCTCCAAGACATTCCTCAGATTCGAATTGTGAGTGTATGATTATGTAGAAAGTGCCTATTAAATACCACTATTTGGGACCCAAACAATTCAAGTATTGAAGTAGGGGAATGTCAAGAATTGCCAGAGAAAATAAGGAATTGAATACACTCCCTAACTTAAAGATTGATTCAGGGTCTCTAAGAAGAAGAAATAAATCTGAAATTCTGGCGAGATAAAGTATGAACTACTATATTAAGTTCGTTACTTCTCAAGACCTGGAAGGTTTAAATATATGAGGAGGTGAAGTATTTGAGTGTCTACAATCTGAAAAGCACTGAGGATTACAGAAGTAGTAACCTTCTGGAATGCCTGTTTCATCAGCAATGAACTAGATTTTATCTTAAACACTTTCCTTCCCATCATCTTCTTATACTCACTGAGACTTGGCTCCCTCCCAATGACTCACTTTCCCTGGCTGCCCTTTCTAGCACTGATTGTGCTGGTTGAGGTGGAGGAGTTGCAGTATTCCTTGCCCCCTCTGCTGCTGCTACCATACTCCATAATCTCTCCTCTTTTGAGATTCATTCAATCTATATTTATTGCCAAATCAAGATTCTGTAGCTGTTGTCTACAGCCCCCTAGGTCACTCTCCTTCTTTCCTCCAAACTGGCTCAGACTCAGGTGGACTTCAGAAAAACCTGGAAAGACTTGCATGAACTGATGCTGAGTGAAGTGAGCAGAACCAAGAAAACATTGTACACAGTAACAGCAGCATTATGCAATGACCAACTTTGATAGACTTAGCTCTCCTCAGCAAAACAGGGTTGTAAGAAAATTCCAAAAGACTCATAATGGCAAATGCTATCCACATCCAGAGAAAGAACTATGGAGTCTGAATACAGATCGAAGCATACTGTTTTCTCTTTCTCTCTTTTTCTTTTTTCTCATTTTTTTTGTTTTAATTCTTCCTTACTACATGACTAATGTGGAAATATGTTTAATATAATTGTACATGTGTAGCCTATATCAGATTGCATGCCGTCTTGGGGAGGGGAGAATGAAGGGAGAGGGGGAAAATTTAGAACTCAAAATCTTATAGGAGTGAATGTTGAAAACTAAAAACAAATAAATAATTTTTAAAAAGTGCTAAAAAAAAAAAAAGAAACTGACCCAGACCTTCCACTCTCCCTAACTCTTGTTCTTATACTTGGGAACTTTAGCATAAATATTGATACTCCCTCTAACACCCTAATCTCCCAGTTCCTTAACTTACTTTTTGATGACCTACTCCATCACAACTATCTATCTGTCTATCTATGTATCTATCTGTCTTTCTTTTTGTGTGTGTGTAAGTGTGTGTGTGTGTGTGTGTGTGTGTGTGTGTGTGTGTGTAGAGATGATATCTTTGATCTTGTCATCGCCCATAAATGTTCTACATCCATGTTCATGAACTCTGAAATTATTTTATCAGACCATAATCTGTGGTTATTCGTCTGCCTCTGCCTTGCAGCTCCAGACCTGGTTCTTCAACCACACCATGACTTCCAATCCGTTCAGTCTTCAGTTCTTTCTATCTTTTCCTTTCACCCTTGAACTAGGGGTGAACTGAACACCTTCTTCCCTCCTCCATTTTGATCTCTTGGGAAGCACTTTCTTCTTCTTTTGAGTTCCTTGTCCCTTTATCCTGTCAAAGTTTTTCACCCGCCAAATTCCAGCCTTGGATTACTCCCACCATCTGTAACCATTTCTCCTCTTCATTTGCTTCTGAGGAGAAACTCATGAAACTATGCTAACATGTCCCCTATAAGTTACATAGTCTCAACTAGGCCCTTACTGTGCAAGGCAATGCTTATAGAACTTCCTCATCAATTTGCTGTCCCACTCACTGAAGAAATTTTTCCAAACCTTTTCATCCCTCCTTCAGCCTCCTACATTTCCCATTGCCCCACCTTCATCTGAATACTTTGCTTCATATTTCACTGAAAAAAACTGAGACCATTCACAGAGAGCTTCCTCTCTTCCTCTTCTCACATCATTAAGACGTCTTCTGCACTACCTTCTCCTTCGTCCGTTCTCATGAAGAAGTGGTCTTTCTCTTTCCCAAGACAAACTTCTCTACGCACAAGTATATTCTATCTCGTCTTCGCCAATAGCTTGCTCCATCAACCCTATTCTCTCACTAAAATTCAATTGTTCCCTGTTTACTACCTGCTTCCCTACTGCCTACAATCATGACCATGCCTCTTCCATCTTCAAAAAAACTCTCCCTTGATCTGTCTACCTCCACTAGCCATCGTCTTACATTTCACTTTTGTGATTAAACCTAAAAATGTCATCTACCATAGGTGCCCCCACTTTCCTTCCTCTCACTTTGTTCCTAAGCCTTTGCAATCTGGCTTCTCAACTCATCATTCTGAAACTTCTCTCTCCAAAGTTAATAATGGTCTCTTAATTACCAAATCTATTGGTAATAAGAGATTACCAAAAGATTGGTAAAAAAAGAGATTTTTCATAATCTCTATTCTTCCTGACCTCTCTGCAGCCTTGGATACTGTTCATTACCCTCTTTTCTTTGATAATCTCTTTTCTCTAGGTTTTCATGACACTGCTCCTTCTAGTTATCCCTCTACCTAACATTGATTCTTCTCTGTTTCCTTTGCTAGATCATCTTCCATGTCACATTTGCTGACCGTAGAGGTCCCTCCGGGTTCTGTCTTGAGCCCTCTTCTCTCCTCCCTATATATTATTTCACTTGGTAATCTCTTTAGCTCCCATGGTTTCAGTTATCTCCATGCAGATGACCCTTAGATCTTCTTGTCCAGCCCTAATCTTCTGTAGTCTTATATCCCTACTGCCTATTGGACATCTGGATGTGGATATTGTGTAGACACTAAACTCTGCAATGTCCGAAACTGGATTCATTAGCTTTTTCCCCAGATCTTCCTTGCTTCCTAACTTTCCTGTTACTGTGAAGGGTACCACCACCTTCTCAATCACTCAGGTTCACGACTTGTGCACCATCATTGACTCCTCACTATCTCTCATCACCCCCTCCCCCATATCCAATCAGTTGCCAAATCTTGTCAATTGTAACTGCACTTTTTGTCCTTACTAGTAGTGTGACCACAGGCAAGTGACAACTTCTAGGGGCTGAAGTTTCCTTATATGTGAAAATGAGGAAGTTGTGTCTGGGGTGTCTTTTAGTTCTATACCTAAAATCCAATGATCTTGACTCCAAGGCTAGCATTCTTTTCACCACACCACACCACACCACACACCACACCACACCATACCACACCACACCACACCACACCACACCACACCACACCACACCACACCACACCACACCACACCACACCACACCACACCACATTGCCTTTCCTCCTCACCTTCTTCTCAGAAATGGGAATGCCCATTTCCTTAGATTGTCTCCTCTCAGAACCCTTCTCCTTTCTTTTAGAAAAGACTCACCCCTCTAGAGTTGGGGCCACCCCTCCTTCGTTCAATGAGGGGGTTGGACCAGATGGTCTCTGAGGTCCCTTTCAGCTCTGGATTAGGATTTTTTGATGCTACCTATCACTATGAACTAGATGAGCCAATTGTCACTCCAGGACTGATTAAAAAGAGTTGCCCTGTATGAGCCTGGCATGCTTAAGAACAACCAGCTTGTTGAAAGATGATGAGTGAACGTGTAGTTCCAAGGCTCTTAGAAAGTCTACTGAGACCTGATTCGGCCTCACTGCTGACTCCTCATGTTTCTGGATTTGCTTGGTTATTTTGGCAAGTGATTTTGGTTTCCTTCCACACCACAAGTGCCACCCGCACTACTTCTGGCTGATGTCCTTGGCCAAAGAGAGAACTCGATGACACCCTGCCTGCCAGCTGTGACCACTGCTGTTGGAGCCTGGCTTGCCATGTAACACAGAGCAGAGCCACCTCATTTCGTCTCCTCCTACCTTCTGGGCCAGTGCCATCCCTCTTCCCCAAACCTTTTTTCACAGAGCAGGGTTACCTTTTTCTCATCTCTCCCTAAAACAGTTACTTCTATGACATTAGCTGACTGTGTGACCTTGGGAGTTTGCCTAGGTGATCTCTGAGGTCCTTCACAGCTCTAAAAGATCTATGCACCTATGGTCAGGGTTCACATGACCACATTCTAATGCTGGGGCATGCCCTCCAATGCGGGCTTCTAGTTTTTTCTAGTCTCAAAGTTTCTGTCCTGTCTTTATCAACAAGCATTTATTACGTGCTCTCTGTATGCCATCCACTCTCCTAAGCACTAAGGATACATATATATATATATATATATATATATATACATATATATATATATAGGTAAAAACATGGTCCCTGTCCCTCAGGGAGTTCACTTTCTAAAGGGGAAGGCAACATGCAAACACGTATGTACATATAAAAAATGTACAACATAATTCAAAGATAATCTTCCAGGGAAACACGAGCAGTGGGGGCAGAGTGGGAGAGAGACTGGGAAATGTCTCCTCTTGTGGAAGGTGGAATTTGAAGTGAGACCTGAAGGAAGCTAAGAAAGCCCAGAGGAGAAAGTGGGAAAGGAGAGAATTTCAGGCCTGGGGACAGCCGGTAAAAAGGCATTGAGTTGGGAGTGTACTGAGTAAGGAGCCGCAAGAAGGCCTGCGTGGTTAGGTTATAGGGAGGAATAAAGCTTAAGGATACTGGAAAGGTAGGCAGGGGATAGGCTGTAAGGGTCTTTGAATGCCCAACAGTGGATTCTGGAAATAATAAGGGGTTATTAGAATGGCAGTGACATGGTCATACTTGTAGAAAGACCACTTTGGCAGCTGAGTGGAGGATGGACTGGAGCATGGAGTCAGGGAGACCAATCAGCAGGCTTTTAAATAGTCCATGTGTGAGATGATGACGACCTGCATCTGGGTGGTGGGTAATGGACGGCAGAGTTGAAGGTGAGGTAATTTGGGTGCTTTCAACAGTAATTGGGAAGGTAAAAGAAGAGCAGGTGGGGGAAGAGAGATGAGGAGTTCTGTTTTGGACATGCTGAGTTTGGGGTGTCTGCAGGACATCCAGTTCAAAGTTAGAGATTCAGGACTGGAGTTCAGGAAGGAGGTTAAGGCAAGATCAATCAATCTGAATCTTTTGCAGGGAGTAAGAAGCAATGTCCAAGGACTGCCTTGGGAGAGAGTATGGAAGCACCTAAAAGCTGATCAGGGACACATCCATTCACACAAGCAGGATGACATTATTCTCAGAGGCGCACAGTAAATGGAAACAAAGGTTTGCTTTCATCTACACAGCCTGATGGTTCATTTATTTCTGTGGGTTATGCATATAATGTGTAGCTAAGGACAGGATTTCATTTGCTTATGGAAACAAAGTCTAGGGCAGAAGTTTTAAACTTTTTTGTGTTTTGGACCCTTTTGGCAATCTGGTAATAATAGTTTTAGATGCACAAAGTATAACATGTTCAATTACAAGGGAAACCAATTATATTGAAATGAAGTTACCTATATCTATCAATCTACCTATATATTTTTTAAAGTTCACAGACCACAGATTAAGAACTGGGTCTAGGGTAAATATTTTTAAAAAATGATACTTTGAGGATATAGTCAAGATCCTTGCACTAGTTATAAATATCAAATATATGGAAAAGAAGCTAAATATAATTTTTGAGGGTAAGGAATTGTCCTCTCTGTTTCTATAGGTAACGCTAGCACAGACCTATATCTGCACTAGCCAGTATGCTGAGGTCCAAGGCACCATCCTTGCACTGAATGAATAATGTATTTTTAAGTGCTTATTGTGTGCAACCCTCCCTCACTTAAATCCAGTTCACTTGCGAGTCAGGGCATCACCTTCCTGATGTCCTGTTTGAGAATTACTGACAAACAACAACAATGTGCAAGGCACTGTGCTGAGCACTAGAGACACAAATCAGAAAGGGGGACAGTGCTGGCTCTCAAGGAGCTCACATTCTAATGGAGGAGTCGGCACATACAGGAGGATTCAGGCGCAAGTCAGATGGAAAGGTCTCCTTGTCCTTATGGTACAGCAGTAGAGCAGATGTTAATGTATCTTCTTTAGTGCCATTTCCACTGATAAAAGCCTTTTAGTTTCTGATGTTGACCCATGAAACAGCAGCAGTGGCTTTGGTGACAAGAACTTTCTCTTCTGGGTCTTCAGGGGCTGTGGCTGTAGCACTGCAGAAGCAGTTGCCTGGCTGCTTCTTCAAGAGGTTTGCTGCCCAGGATGATGCCTGCAGGCACTGGGCAGGAAGCATTGCTATTCCTAAGGGTTCAGGGTCCTAGGATGTCCCCATCAGGGTCTGAGGGGAGATGGTGGTCAGATAGCGTGGCTTGACCTGCCTGGTGCATGCTGCCTCCTGACTCTTCTCCAGATTACCTTGCTGTTCCAGCCAGGCTGGCTTGCCTGCCCTGGGTATGGCTGTTGATTGGCTGTTAATGGGGATGGCTGAGCCCTTCTCTCTAACAGTTGTTTTACTGGATGAGGGCTGGCATGGAAGGAAGTGGAACAGGTGGTCTGGGGCATACTGCTGAACCTCATTAGAGAATGCTCCCTAAATACTTCATTCCTATGTGATCCTTGGTCCTAGATGGCCGCTCCCAGCTCTATTGGAGCTCAAACTCTGGCAGATCCTACCAAGCTGGAAAGCATTTATATAGTGCCTACTATGTGCCAGGCACTGTGCTAGGCACTTTGTAAATACTATCTTATTTGATCTTCACAACAATCCCATCTTATAATTGAGGAAACTGAGGCAGAGTTCAGTGACCTGCCCAGGGTCCTACAAAACAGTTAAATGGCTGAGCTGAATTTGATTTCAGGTCTTCCTGACTCCAGGTCCAGTGTTCTATCTACTATGCCACCTTGCTGCCTCTAGGCTTCCAGAATGCGGCTGTTATTTTCCTGGTCTGAGCATCAGCCTAGATAAATTCACGGAGGTCCAGTACCAGGTTGGAAACAGGGTAATGACTTTTTAAGCCAACTCTTTAAGACCATCTAGTGAGAGACCTTGTAATTTGGAATTAGATTTCCTTAAAGTACTACAGTTACTTTAGGTTTTTCTGCAGCAAAAGAGAGGGTTAGTTTGTCCCTTTGCAAATCTGTATCACATTCTATCTATTACACTGAGCAATTTCCTCTTCCGTAATCTTTGAACTCCTCCCCCGACTAAGCTCCTTGAGAGCCAATAGCTGTTGTACAAATTGTTGTTGTTTGTCCTTTGTTCTGGAAGAGGACCATGACATCAGGGAGGCGATGGCATGACATGCAAGTGAGTTGGATTTAAGTGAGGCAGGGCTGTGCAGTCACCAGCCTCACTTCTTCCTCCAGAGCCATCTGGGTGCAGTAGCAAGATACAGATCAGGATGACTGGAGATGGCCCAGGATGCAGTGGGAGACCTTGGCCTTTTCTGTACAAATCTATTCTGGTATTCCAGTACCTACCACAGTGCTTTGCACATAGTGCATGCTTAATAGAAAATTGAATTAACTCAAAATGGCATTGATTGGCAAATTTAACAAAATAAATAACTATACGTGGATACTGTCTGGATAAATAGCTCTTGGTAGGCTTAAATGAATGAGTCTTACTCATTTCAAACCTAATATGAAGATTATTTGTTAGCTGCTACTATATTTCCCTCTTTTGAATCACAGTTTATTTAATTAAAACTATATGAAGATCTAAATGATGATTGATATGATTTTCTCCAGAACAGATGGCTCTACATTCAGTATTTAGGAAATGCTTGCAGAAATTTCCTCCTCCCTAAGTGGGCCCAATGATTCATGGAAACAATTATTTAACCAAAGAGATTTATTTCATAATGTGGACCTTTGTTAAAAAGTGCTGAGACATCACTAGGCACCTTCTCAGGAAGCAGTGGTCTCCCGGCCGTGCTGAACCTGTGACTCACTGAATCCGTACCTTAGAAATTGAGGTTTGTTTTTTGGGCCAGTAGATAAATTCTGGGTCAGGTTGTAGGGATTACAATTACAAATGAAATCTTTGCAGCGCCCTGCAAAAGGTAATGAGCGTGCTAGTTTGAGATGCTTGGCAGATAAAACACGTCGGACAGCTAGATGCCCGGGGTTAAAGAAAGCAACGTGGAAACTCATAGTGTTCTAGGGATTAATAGGTGATTACTGCAAGACAAGGGTCAGCCAGCTCTTTAGTGTGGAGGTGGGCCAATGACTCTTTCCAGTGTCTCTGGTAAACCAAGGTATATGCAAAGGAAAAGGAAAAATGGGAGTAGATGAGGAAAGACAAAAAAGGAGTGAAAGAAAAAAAGGAAGAGCTAGATAGGAAAAACGACACATTTGCATCTTCCTAAAGTATAGGGATATGTCATTCCCTTGTTCCTATCAAGAATGTTTGGTGGCTCCTTATAGCCTGTTGGATAAGATCCAAACTTAATCTGTTTGGCATTGAAGGTCTCATCTAGTCTGGCTCCAGCCTACCTCTCCAGATTTCTTTCACATTATTCTCCTTCATGTACTTCATGTTTCAGCCAAGCTGGCCTATTTGCTATTTCTTGTACCCAATATGCCATATGCTGTGTGCCCCATGCCTGGAACGCATCACCCTCTCCACACTGTCTGTAGAATTTCTACTTTTCTTCAAGCCTCTGCTTAGGTTCCACCTTCTGCAAGCTTCTGGATTCCTCTCCCCCACCCCTCATTTGTTAGTATCCCTCCAAATACTTTGCTTTTACTTTGTACATAGTTTTAATTTACTTATTCACATACTGTTCTTATTTACTTATTTGTTACATGTTGCATGTTGCAACATTCTAATTGAATATAAGCTCTTTGAGGGTATTTGATTTTGTATTACCACCACCTAGCACACTGTCCTATAGTACTTAATATATAGGCACTTAATTCTTTTTTTTTTTGTTTCTTTTTTGGAGGGGGGAGGGTAGGGCAATTGAAGTTAAGTGACTTGCCCAAGGGCACACAGCTAGTGAGTATGTCAAGTGTCTGAGGCCAGATTTAAACTCAGGTCCTCCTGACTCCAGGGCTGGTGCTCTATCTGCTGTGCCACCTAGCTGCTCCTTAATTATTTTTCTTATTCAGTCATTTTTATTGTGTTCAATTCTTTATGGCCTCATTTTGGTGTTTTGGTTTGCCATTTCCTTCTCCAGCTCATTTTACAGATGAGGAAACTGAGGCAAATAGAGTTGAAAGACTTGCCCTGGGTCACACAGCTCATGTCTGAGGCTGGATTTGAGATCAGGAACGTTAGTCTTCCTGATTCCAGTCCCAGTATTCTATGCACTATGGTGCCATCTTATAGCATACTTATAGTATAAGTATACTTTTTATACCTTATAGTGTGACACTTATAGCACATACATAGTACACATATATACACACTATAGTATATATACTATATTGTACATATATAGTTCATATATAAACTTAATACATTTTGTTGAATTGAATTGCATTGTAGTGGCACTTAATTTATGTCTTTAAAGCATTTCGTTATCCGTAAACTCATTAGACCCTCATAGCAAAAGTGAGAGGTGGGGAGTGCATGTATGATCACCTCTATTTTATAGGTGTGTCTATTATATAGACAATTGGATTCAAAGTGGTTAAGTGACTTGGCCAAGAATACATGGCCAGTCAGTGACAGATTGGGACTAGAACTGGGTCTTCTGACCTCAGGACCAGAGTCCTTTCTATCGCCCCTTTTTTTTTTTCCAAGACAGAGATGGTATATGGCAATATATGCCATGCAGCTCTCAAAAGAGTGTCCGATGTCGCATGTAGACACAGTTCCTTTCTTATCTTCACTATTATGTCTTTTGTGGAGACAGAGAGAGGGGAAAGAAATTTGGGAAGCCCTTCCCAGCAGTCGCTTCTGCTACCGCTCATCGCTCAACTTCCCCTAACGTGCTCATCCAGGGTTTCCAACCTTCAGGTAATACTCAGGGCTTATCGATGGAAGAAGCTTCTGGTTTCTCCCCAAGTTCTACATTCTGAACTCCCTAGATTAGAGAGCTTCTTTTTTCTTCCAACAAATCCAAGGATCTTCTTTCCTTCTGGCCAAGCCCTTTTAAGTCTGTAATCTTGAGAAACAGAGGCCTCTCCTTGTATTTCCTTTCACTCTTGTTTGAGAATTGATTTGTAGATGCAGTATATATTTCAATGAAAAGAGCACTGGGTGTGTACCCAGGAGACCTGCGTTTGAATCCTACTCTCTGTGAGACTTTGGGTAAATTATGCAACCTCTTTGGGCTTCAGTTTCCTCATTTGTAAAATGAAAACAATAATAACTAACACATCTCCTATGGAGAGTTATTATAAAATAAAATGGCACAGCAATCTATTATATATATATATATATTTCAGTATAATTGGTTTCTTGTGTAATCCTATTTTATTTTATTCTTTTGAAAACATTATTCTGCGAAAGGGTGTTTAGGTTTAACCAGACTGCCAAAGAGACCCATGACACAAAAAAGGTTAAGGAGCCCCAAGTCGAGGCTACTGTCGCTGCTTCTCTTCCCTGCTTCCTCCTTCTTGTTAAGTCTATTTACAGAATTTACCAAGTGACCTTTTTGTGTGGAAACCCCCCCAAAACCTTATAAACAATGACTAATAACCTGAGAATCTTGCCATGCTTTAAGAAAGGAGTTTTGAAAGTAATGTGAGGCAGCAAATGGTGAGGGTGGGAAGTGTCAAGGGATCCCATGGCTTCCAGAAGAAGGAGAATTAGTTGGGAACTGTCTTCCCAAAATGCATGGTAGTGTGTATTTTGAGAACATTTACATTTGGCTCACATTTATAAAATTCTACAGTGAGGGCAATGACCATTCCACCAATTTTAATGAGGCAGTTTAATGTGTATTTTCTTCTTTTATTTTTCCAGCAGCAAAAATCAAAAGTAAAAAGAAAGTGTGAAAAAGTGATGAAGAGTTGGAGTTCCAGTTATTTGTTTTTATGATTGTTCATGTCTCTTCATTAACCAAAAAAACTCAACAAGAGTTAGAGTTGGTGCCTGGGAGGGAGCAAGTTCAAAAGACTGGGAGGGTGATTTGGCTCAGTGCCCAAAGCCTTCAGATGCTTATCCAAATATGTTCAAATCTCTCTGTTCTGGGAATCAGCCTGGCCATCTTACTAGGTTGGTCTCTTGGGACCAACCAACTGACTTGTATGACCCTGGGAAAGCCACTTAATCCTTCTTTGCCTAATTCCATCCCTGCACTTAAGAGGCAGAGGCAATTCAATGAAATTCACTTTAGGGAATCTTTGGGGGAAATATTTTGATGGCAATATTTTTAACCACTAGGGGATAGAAACAATTCAATCCAACAAATATTTGTCAAGCTTCTGCTTTGTATGTAGCAGTGCCCTAGACACTGTACTAAACACAACGAGACAAAGCCTCTACCCTTGAGGAACTTAAAAGTGTCATTGAAGAACCAAGGTTTACTCAAAAAAAGCAGATAATACAGGACAATTTATAATTAAGTGTCAACATGAGTGGTATAGGCCATAAGTATCATAGGATTTCAAGGGAATCTTGTGTATTAACTAGTTGTGTGAGGGATGGGTTGGAGTGGGTAGAGATTGGAAGGGGAGATGCTAGCAGGAGGCCATATCAGTGATCTGGACAGAGGTTGATAAACATGATTACTAAGGTGTTGCCAGCAGGAATATAAAAGAAGGGACAGGTGTCTGAGGTATTTTGAATGTAGAACTAGCAGGCTTTGGTAACTGTTTGGCTATGGAAAGGGAGGGAGGGAGGGAGGGGAATTAGAGATGACATTTTTTTTTAATTTTTTTTAATA
>JAQQSZ010008944.1:0-12899 GCA_028646595.1 Phalanger gymnotis
TTATTTTTGTGCATTTCATTCTTTAATGGTACTCCTCCATTCTGCTTAACCTTCTTGTTCTCTAAGGCCAGGCCCCCAGGTTGCAAATTAAGGCAGGTCCTCTCATAATGGAAAGGCTTTGAGCATGATGTTGGAGACAGATCACATCAGACTGCTAAGTTCAAAAAGGTTAATTACTAGAAGGGTAGTCACCATGTAATGGTTATTTTTAATTGTTATTATAGCAAATTATGAAGACAATCTCCTAAGCTGTGGAGCTATTATGATCTAAACATATTTATATAACCTTTACAAAATGTTAATATAGAAATGTCTTTTTATAACTTTATATAAATTATATCTTTACATAACCACATAGACGAAATCATAGATCTTTTAAGTATTGAATTATTTGATGGTATCATCTATATCTATATCTACTAATGAAAAAAAACTGGAATAGGTGGTCAGCTAGCATTACGTGAAAGAAACTAGGTTCCCATGAAATAAATAAATGAAGTTTTGGGCTGGCAAAGTAGAATGTTGATTATAATAAAAAGCATCAAGAACGGTCTTCAAGGAGATAATATTAAAAGAGGGCATGATATGAACCAGACAAAAGAACAAGAACACTTGGAGATGGCACAAACTCTCTTCCCATGGTGTAGGTTGTATTAAAGCAAAATATGAGGGAGGAAACTGGTCATGGGAAGTATAGAATGCTATGCAGTGTTAAATTAGATGAAGCACTGTGTGATCCTGTGAATAAAGGTATTAACAAGCTTGCCTTGTGACACACATCTCTCACTTTATGTAAGAAGAATTTGGGGCTCAAGATTGGTAGGATGGTTGTAGAATGTCAAGCCTATGTATTGTTGGGGACACGAAGAGAGTTAAAACAGAGTTTATGGATTTGATAGCTCCCAATGAGAAATATTGAGAGAGAACCTTCCTCTCAGAAACTCATCAATAAAAACACATTTTGTCTTTTTTTTTTTATTTGGGGGCAACCTAAAAGAAAGGAGAGTTTACTGTATTGACAGATCTGCTCAGAGAGTTGTATGAAATAGATGAGGATTGTGACATCTGCTGGAAAAGCAGTGAATATTACATGGAAATGGAAAGTGGATTTTTTAAACCATGTCTGAAAAAAAACCTAAGCATTTCTATTTTTAAGATAAATCTTTATTTTTATCTGTTGTTTACATGTTACCCAAATTTCCCCTACATCCCTTCTTATCCCTCCTCCTAGGGAATCATGTCTCATAACAAAAAAAAGAAAAAGAGGAAGAAGGGGGAAAATCAAGTAAATCTTATATTATGTGCAATATTCCACACTTATGGACTATCTACCTCTGCAACGAGTAGGGGGAGGTGTCTTCTTGTATTTCTTCTCTAGAACCAAGCATTATCCCTGTAATTTTTTTGCAACGTTAATTTTCATCTATCTCATGCCTTTTGTTCTTTCCATTTACATTTTATAGCAATTATGTATATTATTTCCTTGTTATTGTTCAGTCATTTCAGTCATGTCTTTTTGTGACCTCATTTGGCGTTTTCTTGGCAAAGATACTTAAGTAGCTTCCCATTTCCTACTCCAGCTCATTTTACAGATGAGGGAATCGAGGCAAACAGGGTCACACAGCTAGTAAGTATATGAGGCTGGATTTGAACTCAGGTCTGCCTGACTCCAAGCCTGGTATTCTATTCCTTAAGCCACCTAGTTGCACCACTTATTTCCCATTGCATCAGTTCATATAAGTTTTTTCCATGCTTCTTTGCATTCATCTTGCTTGTCATTTCTTACAGCACAATAAAATTTCATTATATTTTATATTTTCCCCCTCCCCCATTTTTATCTTCTCAGGTCTGGTTGCTGCCATTCTATTAATCTGGATCTGGTAAAATGGATGAAGCAACAGAATTGAGGACAGATGGCAATTCACTCTTAAAGGCTGTATGGCTAGGAAGGCTTAGGTTGACTAGACTCCTACTGGAAGGCGGAGCCTACATTAATGAAAGCAATGACAAAGGAGAAACAGCGCTCATGGTGGCATGCATCACTAAGCATGTAGACCAACAAAGTATCAGTAAGTCCAAGATGGTCAAATACCTGTTAGACAATAGGGCAGACCCTAATATTCAGGATAAATCAGGAAAAACTGCTCTCATCCATGCCTGCATTAGGAAAGCGGGAGGAGAGGTGGTTTCCTTGTTACTGGAAAATGGTGCCGATCCTAGTTTAGAAGACCGTTCTGGAGCTTCAGCTCTGGTTTATGCCATTAATGCTGATGACAAGGATACTCTGACACATCTCCTAAAGGCCTGCAAGGCAAAAGGAAAGGAGGTGATCATCATAACTACTGATAAATCATCTTCAGGCACCAAAACAACTAAACAGTATCTTAACATCCCACCTTCACCAAAGTTTGAAGACAGGCAATCACCCGCTTTGTGCATGTCCCCATCTGACATTGAATTAAAGACACCGGGTTTGGCATCTCCACCCAGAGAAAAGGAAGATGATTTCTTTAGCCTTCATTCAGGACGTTCAAGTGGGTGCCATGCTATCAAGGCTCCCAGTGAAGCCTTGTCACCCACCAGAAAAGTCGGTAACCTCAAAAGAGCCCGCTTGCCCCAGTTAAAGAGGCTACAGTCAGAACCCTGGGGATTGATTGCACCATCTGTGCTAGCAGCTTCTGCCCATCAGGAGGAGACCAAAAGCATCTGTGGGGATGATGAGATCATCCCGGGCATCAGTGACCTGTCCTTCTCCAAAAGGGCACCCCTCTCAAGGAATAACAGCATTGAAGGCAAAGACACCACTCTCTTCCCTGCTGTCACTGACCAGGTTTTAAAGATCCCATCCACTTCTGCACCAGCACCATGGAAAGCAGCCTATGAGAAAAATCAGCCCATCCATCAGCGCCTAGCCAGAAGGAGTACACTTCCCTCGGATCAAGATAACTCAAGCATTACCCCCTCAGCATCAGCCACCATCAAGGATTCAGCTTCTCTCAGAAGGTTAGAAAATGGTCACTATGATTCAGATATACAGCTCTGTGGCGACTCACCAAATTCCATGTCCCTTGATAATGGTAAAGTACCAACGGACAGGAGAAAACTCAACAGCTCTCACTTGGCTTTATTTAATGGCTCTCGGGAATCTCTTGAGGGGGTGCCTAGCACTTCCCCAGGTTCGGTCCGTCGTAGGCCCCCCAATTTGTTGGAAAGACGGGGTTCTGGAACTCTTTTACTTGATCATATTTCTCATACCAGGCCTGGATTTTTGCCCCCTTTAAATGTGAATCCGAATCCACCCATTCCTGATATCAGGTCCAGTAGTAAACCTTCTTCACCACTTGCTAGTGGCTTAAAACCTATGGTCCCTGTAGCTCCAAATTCACCAAAGAGAGTTGATTTAAGAAACAAAAAGAAGCTGATCAGAAGATATTCTATGCAGGTTGAACAGATGAAGCAATTGTCAGATTTTGAAGAAATTGTGACCTAGTAGCTGTATTTTAGAATTATTTTTTAAAAAAAATCTAGACAATGTGCAAAAGGAACTATCTTTTAGACCAGTATAATAATGTAGATTGTTGCTGCACAAAAATATTTCTTAATGTTATTCTATTGCTGCTCCAGAATATATACATATATGTGTATATGCATATACACATGTGAATACATAACTTACACATATACATACACACGTATAAACACACATATATGTATGATGCCACTCAACCACTACTGAAATCATCATTGGGTTTTTAATGGTCCTTTGTCGCATGCAGTAATTTGGATTTTGAGATGATTTAAAATGTTTTTGTTATGAATGAAAAACTTTTGAATTCTGAAAGCAACATTGCAAAAATAGTCATTTGAGCCAGTAATTCCAATCATTTTCTGTTTGTTAAATAGAAGGAAAACAAGACTTTCAAAAACTGAATGAATTATGTCATGTTTAATGAATTTATTATAAAGTGCCTAACAAGAAACCGAGGCTTTAACTTTTGTCAAAATGTGCAAAAAGTTGACACAAAACCCTTATGTACTATATCCAGGTCTGTGTGTCCAAGCTAAAAAAGTTGAAGGTGAACTGTTCTTTCCTCAAAAGATTCCAGCGCTGTAATGCTGCGTGGCATTATCTTATAAGTAGCAGTCATACTATGGCGGAGCTCTCTTATAAAATGGCTCATAATTACACTGATTCAGCAATATGGCAGGTCGCATGATACCCCTAAACCATAACAACACCAGATCCCCAAAGACTGATGTATCAGTTGATATATGAGGCCGGTATTAGTCCTGATCCTTTCCCCACCTTCCCTCCCCCCATAACAGCATTATAGAAGGATCCTTCTATTTTAGTAAAACTAATAATTTTGTAGAGTTGGGGTGAAGTTTCTACAAAACTCTGACAGCAAGGATTTCTCATTCAGAAAATGCCTTGGTCCAAGAAAATTTAGGGAATTACATGCCTAAACCCAGAATGAGATTTTATGAAGCTGTGTCCTCAGCCTAATGTGTTCAATATTCTACATGGCATTAAGAGAAAAACTTGAGCAATTCTGCTTAGTACAAAACCGAATGGAGAGCTGATGATTTTTCTTTAATGAATGGAGCCTATGTACAGATCTAATCCAGGCTCTAAGATCCCCTCTGTATCCAGGACATCTCAGGTAATGTCAATTTAGCTGTTTGAGCGATCTGGATACGGTGATGCAGTGGGAAGCTCAATCTGGAGCCCAAGGACTTGGATTAGAATTCCAGCTGCACAGCCTACTGTATGAAGCCTTGGGCAAGGCACAGGATTTCTCTAGGATGTGGTTTTTTTTCCTCTCTAAAAATGAGGTACGTTTGAGCTAAATTTGTGGTTCTATGAAAATTAGACCTGGGAAACCTATAAATCCTCCTGCCCCCTCCCCTAAAACAGAATGAAATCAACAAGAGAAATGGTGCTTTGCGTCTGCCTCTCCCCCGTTATCCCAGATGGTGGCATTGCAGGATTTCGGATGAAAAAATACTTGATTGCCTTCCCCTTTCACACCTCCCCACCTGGTGCTTGGACACGATTGTTTTCCAGTTTAAAAAAAATTGTGTCATGCTTAAGGAATGAAAGAAAAGGAGAAAAGAGAGCAGTTACTTTAGTTCAAGTCTATCGTTCTTGAACGGCTTGGTTGACCATTAGTGTTTACTACTCACCTTGGAATAATAGAGGCCTCTTCTTGAAGCAACAAGTGTTACTGTGCAACCAGGATCTTAGGCAAAGGAGCGAATGAACATTATGAGTTAAAGTTAGAATTCTAAACAGCGAGTGCAGATAACTATTATCCCTAGCTCCTCTTTTCACAAAACATGTTTTGCAGCACTTTAATCATTACCGTTGTTGATGTTAGTTAAGTATTCAAGTAATACTATCTAGCTATAAAAATAACCAGACCCAAGCATAAAAAACCCCATTTTTAATAGTGAGGCAGCCTGTGGTGTCAGGGAGACAGTGATGGTCTAGGAGGTTTTATAACACTTAGTGGACTGTGCCACCCTAGGCAAGTCACTTGACTTCTCTGTGCCTCAGTTTCCTCATCTGTAAAATGGGGATAATAACACTTCACTACCTACTTCAGATCATTGTTATGGGGACAGCATTTTGTGAACCATACAGCTCAATATAAATGTGAGTTATTAACAAGAATAGATGTTGTAGGGAACACCCGGAAGACCAATGTAGTCTAAATATTCACTTGGCTACTTTATATTACTTAATATAGGTGAAATGTTAGATGCAGTCAACTGTATATTAAGAATAGATTATTCATTTCACAGATGCATAGTAGGCAATGTTCTCTAATCATTCCTTTGCCTTTATCAGCTGCCAAATATTCCTCCGGCCTATATTTATAAAGTGGTCTTCATGATAGCACCATCGCATTCCATTGCTACATGAAAATGCATTAGCTGACCTAGACTGTTCCAAACCACCACCATCACCGCCAACAATAACATAATACCCTGGCATAGTTAATGCATAAACCAGCAGTTTTTGTCTGTGTTAAACATGGTACAAGAACATCCTTTTAAAGTAGATTCTAGATTTAAATATGCTTTTTAGATAAGAGGTGAGTGTCTATTTTTAGAGCCTTAAAATCGCTGTTTGCATTTCCTACATACTGTAATGTCAATATGGAATAAATACCCTTGAGGTTATAGTGAACTTCAGGTCTATTCATATATCTCTCAAACTAGATTCCAGATGGTGAATAAAAAGCCTAGAGTCCTTAGCTTACATTAATTTTTTAGACATTTTGAAACTTTTTTTAACAGACCATCAACTTATATAGGAATTCAATAGAATAAATGGTGCCCTTGCTAAATCCAGGTTGTATTCTGAGCTTCCTACATTCTGTATTTCAGAACTTAATATGTGCCAAGTGCTGCTTGATATTATTCACTATTGTATGCCATTATATTATTTATTTGGGTTTTATAATGTGTGCAAAAATGATGTTTAAGTAATCCATGGAACTGGTTAGATATTTCTAGCATATTAATAAAGGGTTTAGTGCCATTCTTTGATATTAAACTTTCTTTTCCCATTTTTCTAATGAAAATCAAACTTTAAAATTATTCTACCTTTCTTGTAAGATGAGATTGGCATGCAACTATTTTAAAAGCCAATATTTTGTGTTTTGGTTAATTCCATTATTCTTATGGTTTATAGTCTTATAGTTTTTGTAGTGCAACTTATAGAGGTAATATATGGATTGTCATGTGAATAGCAGGCACTACTGTTGGAGTTTCAAATAAACACACACACACACATATATATGTATGTATACATCATATACATATGCAATGCCAAGTCACAAACATAGTTGCTTAAACATGTAAGAGGGCAGTTTTATTTGCAAATATGAGTTTTATCTATGATAGTTGCATGGGGGAGACAAAGAAGACATAAGAAAGATCCAGGATGAGAACGTATGGAGAAACTGTGATATACTGAAGGCAAGAGTATTTACCCTGATGAAATCATGAATTCTGTGTCACTTTGGGCAAATTACTTGTCAGTCAGTCAATAAACATTGATTAAGTGCCTGCTATGTGCCAGGCACAGTGCTAAGCACTGGGAAAACAAAAAAAAGACAAAAGAAAGTCCGTGTTCTCAAGGAGCTCACAATCTAATCACTTTTCCTCAGTTTCTTCATCTGTAAAAAAAATGGGTTGAACTAGGCGGCATGAATTCCCTTCCAGTTCTAAATGTATAATCATAATAACCACCAGCTATTAATTTCCTCCCTCAAAAGATTTCAAACTTTGCTATGATAGGCCAAATCCATCATTTTCAATTTGATTAACATTACCCTGCCTATCATGTTTTCTCAGGATGTTGGTTGGTTCTTCATTCTCAGAGGACCAAAAGGATATCATTATGCTAGAGTCAAGTTACAGTGTGTCCAACTGTGGCTGATCAGACCAATATGAGCTCGGAATGTTCTACCATAGATCAGGCACAAATAGTCCATGTGAACATTTTGGGGTGGATTCTCTAAATTTGAGCATCTTGCATTTCTTTTGAGCTACTTTAATTCTGCTTTACTCCTAGAGCACAGCACTTTTTCTGATGAGGGCATGCCATACTGAGCGGTCCTATGCCAGTGTCCCATGTCATACTATCAATTCCAAAGTTCTTAAGAGAGACCTTAAGAATGTCCTTGTATCACTTCTTCTGACCACCATGTGAGAGCTTGCCCTGTGTGAGATCTCCATAAAACAGACTTTTTGGCAAGTGCACGTTTTGCATTCAAACAATGTGGTTTAGCCCATCAGAGTTGTGATCTCTGCAGTAGATATAGTAGATACATATCTGCAGTAGATATAGTCTACACTAAAACAACTGGTGAAACAATTCAAAAAGGTATAAAATATAAATACATATATATATAAAATATAAAAACCACTTTGGGGGAATATCACATGATATAGGAAGAACAAAAAATACTGACTAACTAAATATTTCATATATGGTGGTAAAAAACCCTCTTACTGAACAACTAACAATTTAGTTATCTTTTTGTCTATGAGCAATTTTTATGTTTCACAGAACTGACTGAATATATTGGCATTGTATAAACACATTTTTATCTCTTCATGGCATAGATGAGTAGAAGTGAAGACAGTTGGCAAAGATAATACTGTAGTCTGGAGTCTCTGAGGACAATGGATACTTTTCAACCATATTCATGGGAGGTAACCACCGTCTAGGTACTAGTTACCATTCTCTGCAGCGAAGTGACTTTCTTCTTACTTACTCCTTTGTCAGGAACCACAAAATCTGAGTTTGGTTAGCACTTGAATGCCAACAAATTATGAGAACCTTGAAGAAGGATTCAAAGCATCTACACATAAAACTGAGCTTCTACAATATTCCTTTATCTGATCCTACTTCTTAAAAATCATAAGTTCCTTGAGAGCAGAGACCATGCTTTATTAATTTTTACATTTTCTGCCATGCATTGCCCACTGTAGGTGGTTAATAAGTGTTTGTTGAATGAATAAATGAGTAACAGTGGTAGACTTTATTGCTAGAAAAATTAGGTTTAAATGAGCTCGAAGGAGCTCATTCTGTATGGTTCATATTTTCACTTTTTATTCAAATTCATAACTACAAATAGTCTGAGTTTTTTTAGGTTTCGCCTAAATTTCTTTGAGGCTCCTTGAGTCTGCAGATATGTTCTAATTTGTGTGGAATCTTTATAGGTTTGCAGCCTGGTGTGGTATGGGTTGCCCATTGACTACTTTAAGGGGAGGTGTCATATTGATAAAGCATTTAGCATTTCCCTCTGGAAAGATGTAAAATGTAAAAAGCCTATTTCAAGGAATGAAAGAAAACAAATATTTCATAATTCTCTAATGTGTGTTCGTACCAACGTGGGAAACATTAGTCTGCCAAATACCACTGGGGTACCATCTGGGGAGTGCTTTTGTAATCCTCTTTTCAAACAAATGACTTTGGGAGTCACAGAACTGGTCCCCCATGGAACTAGTTGGATTTTTCAGTCACTCAGGGAAGAGCTATCACCAGAAGGCTAACTCAAGGAGGAAAACTTATGTAGACAAAGCATTTTTGAATCTTTGTATCTTGAGATGGGAGGGAAAGTTGAACAAGAAGGGAGAAGAGATATAGCAAGGACCAAAATGAGTAAGACTGAAACAAAAAAAAAAACCAGTCTTTCTTGGAGAAATAGATACCTTTGTAGCACTCTGGGGTTATTAGGCCCAGCACAGAGCTGCTAGCTCTGAATTCACTGATGCAAGCAAATTTTTAATGTTAATGTCCAGTCGGATCAGCACACTCATTCTTCAGGATATCCATTTGCACGGTTTCATTTTTCCCCCTCTTCTCAGTCTGGGTCCCATGCTCCAAAGAAACTCTGGCTCTTACTCTTATAGTCAAGTCACTGGAAGTCAAACAAATAAAATCCTTTTATTGTTTGAGCCAGATTGCACTGGGGGTGGGATGGGGTGGTCATATCATCATGAATAATCATAATTTTGTAGTTATAACATGATCTAAATGGAACTTCTCTTCCCTCAAATCATTTGTAGAAATCATCCTGACACTGTATAGTACTGCTCATGTTCCTGGAGGCAGAAAGTCGTGAAATAATCCCTAGTCTAAACAGCAAAATTTACCTCTTATACTTCAGTTTCCTCATCTGTAAACTGTGGGCTTTAATATTCAGGAGAGATTCTAGAGATCATAGAATCCAAACTCACCATTTAACAACAGAGAAAACTGAAAGCTGATGAGGTAACCTATACTTGCTTACAGTCACACAGACAAATAACAGAACTAGAATTTGAATTCATGTCCTCTGACTCTAGGTCCATTTTTTTTCTTTTCATCTACCACGAACCTTTTCCTCATACTACAATGCAAAGATTTTGGGACCAGTGGTAGCTGCATGGAAAGCCCATTGGACTGAGAGGTAAAAGTCTTGAATTCTACTCCTAGATCACCCACTAACTCTCAATATATCTTTGGAAGTCTCCTAATCTCTCGGGGCCTCAGCATCACTATCTCTATAGTAAAAGGAAGCTGGGGGACAATGTCCTTTGGCAGGGAAGAAATTTCCCAGCATCACTCCCTTGTGCACTCCGTGACTGATTGGGGTCAGACTGTGACTGACAAACAGGCTTTCCTCTCTTGGGGTGAAGGATGAGCTGAAGCTGTAGCTTGACACTTGGATGTGCAAGGACATGAACCTGGGTGTGAGATGCTATTGGCCTAGTTAAGCAAGTAATATGTTTGACACTGTAATGAGAGAAACAGAGATTGACAAAGATAAAGGAAGATTAATTGTTGAAGGGGAAAGGGGAGAATTCCCTGCCATGAGGCTCAGGGTGAAGAAAAGGGAATTAGTGATTCACAGTTCATACCTTCTCACAGCAGGAAGAACACAGTTCCAAATAACGCTAGGCAAATGAATTAACAGTCTTAGTGTATGTCTGGTAGTTGTGGGACAAAGGAAGTTTTGAAGAGAGTAGATGGGCGACAGTGTCAAATGCCATAAAGGATACAGACTAAGAAAAACTAAGGAATCAATTGGTAACTTTTAATTGATCAGCATAGTGGAGTGTTGGGAACAACCAGAAGATTACAGGAGATTAAGAAAGGAATGTGTAAATGAATAAGAAGCAAATATTTCAGATAAAGGTCTGATGGTGAAATATTTGTATAGCAAATTAATATGAATATATAAAAACAAGAACTTGAAACAGTCATAGAAAAAATGTTACAAATCGATAATGACAAATAAACAACTCTAAAGTTTTTGCCTCGAACCTATCAGATAATCAGCAAAGATGAGAAAATATCAAAGTGGTAAGTGTTGGAGGGACTATGGGAAGACAAGTACACTAATCCACTACTGTTGTTAGAGCTGGGAATTGGTACAGTTGTTCTGGAAAATGTTACAATGGACAAGTCACTGCTAAGCATAACATCCCACCTCTAGCAGGAAGGTAAAGATAGAAGGAAAAGAGAGAGAAGGGAGCAAGCATTTATTAAGTACCTACTACTGTTAAGTACCTACTACTGGGTGTTATGCTAAGAGCTTTGGGTTACCTCACTCTAAGTGAGTACATGAAAAAGCCTTAGCCTAAAAGGGCCAGGGTCTCCCACTGCATCCTGAATCATCTCCAGTCATCCTGATGAATATCTGGTCACTGGACCCAGATGGCTCTGCAGGAGAAAGTGAGGCTGGTGACCTTGCACAGCCTTCCCTCACTCAAATCAAAGTCAGTTGCAAGTCATGTCATCGCTTCCCTGATGTCATAGTCCTCTTCGAAAACGAGGGACGAGCAGAACAACAACAGCTGTTACCTCATTTGACCTACAAATATGTCCAGTAGTAAAGAAGTGAATGGTAAGTGGATACCTATTTTTAGGGGGATTGGCTAAATGAGATTGGAGCATTTGAATTTAGTGAAGTAATGCATTTCAAGAAATGATGTATATGGAGTATTCAGAGAAACTTGAGATTTCTGTGAAATCATGAGAAAGGTATCAGCAGAATGTGTTGGTAAGCAAAATGGGCTCTTAGCACTCAGTTCAACCAAGTGCCCTTGAAGAGTTTGGCTTTTGTTTCCTTTGATTAATTCAGTGTATTTCATTGAGTCTTACTAGGTGCTAAGCCCCAGGTGCAAACCCATATTAGGTGCTAAGCCAATGTGGGTGTGAAGCTCCCAGGGTACTAAAGGGAGGTGCTAACTCAAGAGCCAATCATAGGAGCCTAAGTTCTGGTCATTCAGATGACATTTGATGATGTCTAAAATGCAATGCTATAAGAAGAGAAGACAGAGCCATTTGCGCAGAGCTCTCACTCTTGGTGATCTGTAGCTAAGGCATCTGTAGCTAAGAGCCCTCCAGCTCATAAACCTAGATGGATGTTGGGACTTTGTTAAATTCTGGTAACTATGAATTGGGATTTGAATCAGACAAGGTCTGTCTGTTGATGTTTGTAATTTGTTTGTATTTTGCTCTGAAGTTCAAGGTGCTGGCTTTTCCCCCTGAAATAAGTGAATGATGTCTGTATGCTGGATTAAAGTAAACTTGTCAACCCTTTAACGTTGCTTTCCTTAGTTAAGCAGATCAAAAGAACCTGGGTTTTTGCAGTGTGCTGGTAGCGTTCTTGTTGTTGGGCTTGTGTTGGTCTTTCACCCCCACAACAGGTGCTAGCCAGATTGTTGAAACACAAGGAGGACAATTTACATGATGAACACAGTAACGTAAATAAAAACAACATTGAAAGGCCTTGGAGCTCTGACCAATGCAACGACCAATCGTGCTACCCATCTCTTAGTGGACTTTAGACTTGGCCAAGGTATTGATTTGTTCTGCCTGGTTGTATTTGTTTGTTACAAGGCTGAGTTCTGTTGGGAGGCTGAGTGGAGAGTTGGTGGGAAGTGAGGGTGCTACATGAAGAGATAATATTAAAACTTTTCGAAAAAGAATCAGAGGAGTAAGTAGAGACCACAGGTTTGAGGAATTAGGCCAGGAGAGATCACATGGTAACTAATAGTAGGTGGGAGAAGTAGAAAGTTTGAAAAAATGCATTTTATAGCTGATTTTTTAAAAAAGGTATAGAATTTTTTGGTATGCATTAGGAAGAGCAATGGATTTGGAGTCAGAGGACATGGGTTCAAATCCTGCCTCTGATATTTACTACCTGAGTGACTTTTGACAAGTTAGTTTCTTAGACCTGCAGATGGGCAGGCCCAGGGAGGTTAATTAAGTAACTTGTCCAAGGCCATACCAGGAGTAAGCATCAGGGGTAGTAGCATTATTGTACATTGGTCCTCTGAATCTACTCCTAGAGTTCTTAACCTTTTTTGTGTTATGAAGTCATTTG
>JAQQSZ010008945.1:0-12899 GCA_028646595.1 Phalanger gymnotis
TTTTTTTTTTTTTGCTGCATCTAAAAACTGCCTGTGGCACAGAGAAAGTAGTGACTTACCCAATCGTACAACCTATATAGGTCAAAGGTAGGCTTTTAATCCAGCTCTTCCTAACTCTGGGCCATTTCTCTTTTTACTACACTAAGCTATCCACAAATATTCACTAAGTAAGAATCATAAGAGGCAGTATCAAATACTGTAGTTAGAGAGCCTGGGAGTCAGAAGACCTGAGTTCAAGTTCCGACTTTGCTGCATTCTGTCTGGAAGACTTTGGGCAAGTCACTTAACACCATAATGCCACAGACCACTCATGAAGTCTCTGATCTGGAGAGCAGGTGCCGCTGACCCACTTCAGAAAACGGCACTTCCTCGCTGCTTGTTTCCCACAACTTACAAACCCATATTTCTTAATCCCACCTTTTTTAACTTCTCTTTTATCACCTTCCTTTTCTCTATTATCTTCTTTTAATGGTTGTTACCAAGAAAATAACAGATGCCTGGTAAATGACCTGGACCAGGACAAAAACAATAAAATATTCACAGTTGTGAGTGTCTTCCATTCCTGTTTCCCACCACCCAACTAATCACTTCATTTTTGTTTTCTATATTTTTATTATTTACTTCATCTAGAGGTGTTATTTTTCCCCAATAGAATGCAAGCACCTTGAGGGAAGGCATTGTTTGAATTTTTGTCATATTCCCAGCATTTAGCACAGGGGCTGGCTCATGGGCAGTTCTAAGCAAATGCTTCTTGATTAATTAATGGGACAGTCCATGAGAAATCTTTATTTTACTACCATGATACTGAGGATTCTACTCCGTCCCAGGGGATGCCTGTGAATTGCCATCCAAAGTTTATAAGCGCAATGGCTAATAAAAACTGACCTTTCTGCTCAAGACCAAGATTTTCCTTACTTTTCATCCAAATGGGGTCGCAAGTCTTTGTTTTCTTCTACTACCAAATAGACTGCATCTTCCTTTTGACGAGGCATCATGGTAGATGATCACACTGGGGGCAGAGAAGTACAGGAGGTTTCCTTTTATTGGGCTCTTACTTTCCCTTTTTTGGGGGGATGGGGGTGCAGAAGGATGTACTTGTTGTTCACATGGCCTCTTGCTTTCTTCTTGGTTTGTCCATCATTAGTAGCATCCTGGGTACCTCGTGACTGCCATGCCTGGCACCTAGGAAGTACTTTAGGAATGCTAATTGACTGATTCACGTTCGGACACATGTTTTTATTAGCCAGACATCCACTCCAAACAGAACTGTGCTGGACTATGGCAGCCCACTTGAAACGATACTTCAGGGAGTCAATAGACCATGGCATGACGTTGTGATCATTAAAGGGCAACAGAATGCTCAGGATAGAATGAAGGTCTTTGCCCAGGACAAGTCATGTCATCAACCTGAGCCTCAGTCTCCTCAGCTAAGAAATAAGGATAATGTATTTGAATTTGCACTATTCAAAGATATTATTATGTAAAATATGGTCGTTGATTCCAGTCCAAAATATAGGCAGTACAAATTTTAATAATTTGATTACTCCATAGAATTTATTGTTCTCACCATTCTGGACTTAGCTTTAATATCTGCAATACCTCCCTTAAAAGGACATTGTGAGATTCAAATGGGATAATGCATGGGAGGTACCCTACAAATATTAGTTAGTATTATGCAAGTGTAAACCCCCTAAGCTGACATAGCTCCCAATTTAGCCACGTTTGAAACAAATAAACCTAATAAACAAGCAAACAAAACCCAATAACCAAGGAGGGGCAAAAATTTGTTAAGTGGTTACTGTATGCTAAGAATTGGGGATGTAATGACTAAAGTAAAACAGTCCTTGACCTCGGCATGTATAAAGATAAGTAAATTAAGACATGTTAAAATATGAATTAAATAAATTAATAAATAGTTAGGCGAGGGGTAGAAAACTAACAACTGATGGGAATCAGGAAAAGCCTTAGTGCTTGAAATGAACCAGGAAGGGAAAAAAGGATCCCTAAAATTGAGTGGGGGGGGCGCGGTGCATTGATTGCTAATAAGAGCTTCCTCTCTCCCCCTCCATTTACCCTGTAAAACTTCAGCAGGCTAGTCAGCTAACAGGCAAGTAAAACCAAATTGCTTTTGCTCTTACTGAATGGCAACAATGGTGGCTGGAGTCCTGCCACCTTTTGGTTATGTAAATTAGGAATTATGCAAAAGAACTGCTTGATTCCTGTTTTATTTTTGTTTAATCAGTCATCTACATGTTTATATAGTTTAGTCCCTGATGCCGTGTGCATTTTTGTTTTGTTTTGTTTTGTATTTTACCATGACTCTACATCCACTGAGAAAGGGAAAGTGTTCAACCAAGCAAAAGCAGCAGCCCCATAGTAGCAAGGGCCTGGGATGGTGGAGAAAAATGGATTACCCAATCCACCAAAATTCAAAGTCTATTCCAACTTTTCCTGACTTCTACTATGATTTTCACATCAAATTAAAAATTGCATGTTGGTAGATGTTTCATGGTTATTGTACCATCCTTTCCTGCTCCCTGTGGCTTGGACTGTATTTGTGTCTGTCCCATCCTGCCTCATCTCCCACACAGTCTGCCTGCTTTCTCTAGTTTCAAGAAAAGTAGATTTCTCTTTAGCTCTCAAACCTAGTAAATCCCGGCTTGGGTGGCAGGTCCCCAAGGTCACCTAAAGCCTTGAATTGGTTGGGCTTCCAGCTCATCCTTGCCAAAATGGTTCAGAAAAGACTCTCCAGCTTCCCACAGTCATAAAGTGGCCCCGTTCAGGATCTCGAAGGTAATAAAAGTGAAGGAATTTTTTTTTTTTTTTGGTGCTCCAGTCTGGTAGATGAGAAGAGAGGCCTGGTTGTTTGAAACACTGATTAAAATTCATGTGTTTCCCACAGATAATCGAGCATGTTATTATCACATTTACCTCAGTTCCCAGGCCACCTCAGGGATTATTGCATCTAAGCCTCTGAGAGGGTAAGAGGAGAGCCCAGTTTGTGGGTAGGACTATTTCCCAGGATGGATTACAAGACCATGGATTCAGAGCTGGAGGGGATCTCAGAGTCCTCCTACTCCAACCACATCTTTTACAGATGAAGAAATCTAGCAATCCATAAGTATTTGTTAACTGCCTCCTCTGGGCCAGGCACTGTCCTAGGTTCTGAGGACAGAAAGACATAATTAGAACAACCCGCAGAGAGGTGCACAGTGAGTAAAATGCTGGATTTCAAGTCAGAGTACATGGTTTCAAATTTTGGTTCCTCCATCCCTGCAACCTAGGGCAAGCTTAACTCCTCTGACATTCATTTGCTCATCTGTAAAATGAAGAACCAGAGATCCAGTGCTCAAAGAAACCTCAGAGGTCATGAGTCCTCAAACCCCATTGGAAGTTCGGGCCCAAAAAGGTTAAGGTAACATCAAAGGCAGGATTTGGGCACAGTTATTCTAACTCCAAAGGCAACATTTTACCTTAGGGTTAGCCTGGAGAAGTGAGTCCTTAGAGGAGGCTGATTTGATTTGATATATGATGGCTGTTTGGAGGAATGAAGAGCTGTCCTGTGCAAGAGGGGTTGGACTTGGTCTGCTTTGCCCAAGAGGGAAGAACTTGGAACAGTGAGGGGAAGAGTCCGGGGAGGGGGCAATTTTGGCTTGATCTAAGCATGTAAATATCAGAGGTGGGGATGGAACTCAACCATATGAGTAAAATGACTCAACAATCCATGGGGAGAGAGACAGAGGCAGAGGCAGAGACAGAGAGAAAGAGACAGACAGGGACAGATTAACATACAGAGTCAGAGACAAAGCGGCAAAGAAGAGAGGAGAAGAGAGGAGAGGAGAGAAGAAGAGAGGAAAGGAGAGGAGAAGAGAGGTGAAGAGAGGAGAGGAGAGGAGAGGAGAGGAGAGGAGAGGAGAGGAGAGGAGAGGAGAGGAGAGGAGAGGAGAGGAGAGGAGAGGAGAGGGCAGTGAAAGGGAGAGGAGAGACAGAAGAGAAGCTAGATGCAGGGAGGGGAAGGGAGCAGAAAGGAGGAGAAAGGAGAAGAGAGGAAAAAAGATGAGAGGGGAAAAGAAAGACAGACAAGAGAGGAAGGAAGGGAGAGGAGTAGGCTAAACGACTTCTAAGTTCCTTCTGACTCTAGTTCTATGATGCTGTGACATCCCCATGACTCCAAATGTAGAGCTCTGGGTCAGATGCTCAGTAGAGGGAGCCTGATGGTTCAGTAGGTGTCACCCTTCCCTCTGAGTTGGTATCCAGCCAATACTGAGTACAGATTGGCAGCAGATTATTCAGAGGGAAGAAACATTTCTGGAGACTCTTTAAAGTGCTGTTGGCACTAGGCAAGAGTCACTGGGTCTAATCTCAGAGCTGTGGAGCATTTCTGTCCCAGATAAAGTGGAGAGGCCCAGGCCTGCAAAGCGACTGTGAGATCTTTTCAGATGAGAGTAAAAAGAAAGAATTAGTATTATTAGTCAACAGGAGATTGTAGGGAAATTGCACAGTCCGGCCTTCCATGGCAGGGCCGTCAAAGGAAAATGTGTTTCCTTCCCATTTGACTCATAGGGTCTAAGAGGAAGCTGGATAGCAGCCGACTCTCCTGCTAGTTACTAGTCTCACACCTGCAGCTCAGCGATTTCTCCAAGGCAACACAAGCTTTCTGTCTGCTTGGAATTTCTTTTTTCTTTTCCCCTAAAATAAAAGCTATTCCTGCATGGCAAAGAGCTGCTTCTAGCCTCCATCTGGATACGAAATGACCATTAGGTGGTTGGCAAGATGGATCACCTTTATGGACCAAAGACTATAGTTGCCTTCTCTTGGCATTCCAGGCAGGGGCAACACTCCATTGTTCCAAACAGCATGGTGAAGATGGATACAAAGTTAGCCAGAGTCCAACCCACAATAGTCTTTGTTGATTCTCAGCAATTAGGAGGATATTATAAACAAATTAGTCTGAGCACAGAAGAATTTTTTAATGACTTGCTGCTTTCAATTATTGCCAAGTGCCTTCATCTACCTGTCACATTCTTAATTAAGAGACACCAGTGTTCCAGGGTGTTTTATATATAATCTCTTTGTTGAGATTGTGCAAGGGTTGGTCTCCCTCCCTCCACCTGAAGGTGTGGTCTGGCCAATTAAGCAGACAGGGCCATTAAAATAGGTTAGACTGTGCCTGTTTGGTTTATTACAAAGAGAGCAGGATGTAGATACACCCACTGCTAACAATATTGGAATTTCCCCCCCTCCTCCCACCCACCACCCCACCCCACCCCAACAAAAGATGTGATAAGATGAAAGGAAATAGGGACTAGGCTCTCTTAAATAGTCGGTAAACACTTGAGTAAGTGCTTATTAAGTCAATGACAGTTCAGGCTAACAAAGAGAAAATTAGCAGGTAAATGCTAATGCCTCCTGTACAAGAAATACTCCCCAGAACGGTGACCCAAATCTGAGCTGAAGATTTCTGTGGGATAACCATCTGTGGGGAGAGGGAAAGTACTTAGCTTTGCTCTGTTCTGGAAATACAGAGTTCGGGCTCTTCTACGACTCCATTCCCTGCCCACTTTCCCTTGGAGTCATTGATTTTACCGGTAAATTGAGGGTGTCGCCAGGCAGTTGCCAGTTATCTGAGCCTTAAAAGGAAAATTATCTAGTCCTCATTTGACAGTGGGACTTGTAGATCTGGAAGGGACCTTAATGTCTTTTATGATGTGGGGAAAGATGATAATAAATGTTTTTTGCGGAGAAGGTGCCAACCTGCATTGACAGAAGCAGTTTTCTCATCTGGGAGGTCTTTATGTCAATGAAATAATAAGTTTAGGCCTTATTCTCTTTGTTTTTAATGCCATCCTATGCTATTAAAAAGATAATAATAAACTGTCGCTGGTCATGAAAGAATGAATGAATGGATAGGAAAGCAGAACCACTCATGTTTGATTCGTTTCATTAGCTGCCTACCAGTACAAGCATTCTATAGTTAATAGGGTGCTAGACTTGGAGTCAGGAAGTCCAGGGTTATAACTGCACCTCTAACACTTCCTAGCTGTGTGATCATGGGTAGGTCATTCGACCTCTCTAAGGTCTATTTTCTTCATGTGTGGAATGGACGGCCCCAGTTAACTGGTACTTTGCCGCTTGCTATGGCTAAAAATGTCTTACCTATTCCTCCACTTATACGTGGGATTTAAAATCCCTGTCTGGTGAGATAAAACATCTGTTCCCTCTACCCTTCTACTGTTCTGGTTCTTTCATGAACTTACACCTCTGTCTGCCCTGTTCCTCCCTAGTCCCTGTTCTCTTTCACCCTCTTGCTCCACTGGGTCAAAGCTAGAACCAGTAAAGAGTGAATGAGACTTTTCACCTGAGCACTGACATGGAGAGGAGCTTCTCTATATGGGATTAATATCGTGACACCTTTCCACAAAATCTGTTTGCAATGGCACAACCTTCCTGGGGTCACCACCATCTTGTGTCTTGTGCCCATGACATCTGATCTTCGACTCCTATGGAGGAAGACTGAAGGACCCAACCCAATCCTCTCAGTGTCAGGGTACAACTTCCCAT
Source organism: Phalanger gymnotis (assembly GCA_028646595.1). Classification (NCBI taxonomy): domain Eukaryota; kingdom Metazoa; phylum Chordata; class Mammalia; order Diprotodontia; family Phalangeridae; genus Phalanger; species Phalanger gymnotis. The sequence continues at coordinate 6,562 of JAQQSZ010008945.1, forward strand.
GGGGTAACTGTGACCATGTCTGGGTTAAGCTCCATGCTACCACTGATGTTACCAGTTCTTCTTGCCCCAAGTGAAAGAAAGCTATAGCTTACCCTTAGAGTCCCCATTCCATCTTTAACAAACTCCTCTGCATTCTAGACATTTTTTGCTCACACTCCTATTTTCTTTCACTAATGAAAACTTAGCTTCCCCAAGACTAGACTGTGCTATTTACTGCACTAAACACTTTACAATTATTATCTCTTTTGCTCCTCACCACAACCCTGAGAGTTAAGTGATATTATTATCCCTCCCTATTTTATAGTTGAGCAAACTAGAGCAGACAGAGTGTGACTTGCCCAGAGGTTAAATGATTCACCCAGAGGCACACAGCTAATAGGTATCTGAGGCTACATTTGAACTCAGATCTTCCTGACTCTAAACCTGACAATTCTATTCACTGCACCACTTGACTGCCTTCTTCTCCCAAAAAAATATAGTAATTCTTGAGCGCACTCTCTAGTCCTATGTGATCCTTCTCTCATACCCTCCTTTGAACCCTGGCAAACACTCCCTACTCCTGGCTACTCTCTCCTCCCTTGGCTTTAGTGACACAATGCTTTCTTGGGCTTCTCCTTCTACATCCTCCTCTGCCTTCTGGGCTAGATCATCTTCTTTCTCTTACCCCCAAGCACAAATAAGTGTTCTCCAGGATTTGTCCTGGAAGCTCTTCTCTTCTTTCATTACACATGCTCTCTCTTGGTAACTTCATCTGCTCCCATGTTTCCAATTATTCCCCCTACACAAATGACTCCCAAATCAATATATCCAACCCTGATCTTACTTCTGAACTCTAACACCATGTTATTTGCTGATTCTGGATGTCCCACAAGGACCTCAAACTCAACCTTTCCAAAATAGGACTCATTACCTAAAACTACACCTCCTCCAAATTCCTCGTTTCCAGTGATGGCACTCCCATCTTTCCAGCCATTCAATTCTTAGCTTTGACTCTTTTTTCTCCCTCACGCCCTGTATCCAATCAATTGCTAAGCCTTGTCAATTCTATACCCATGACATTTCTTGCATCTGACCCCATTCTACACTAATACATCCATTGCCCTAGTTCAAGCTTTACCCATTTCTCTTGGGCCAATCCTTTAGCATCTGAATTAGCCTTACCATTTCTTGTTTCTCTTCTTTCTATCCATCCTTTACAAAAAAGTCAAGATAATTCTCCTAAGCTCCAAGTCTGATAAAAACTTCCCTGCTCAAAAATCTCCAATGACTCCCTATTACTTCTAGGATAAAATATAAAGTCTAACATGGCATTGAAAACAAAGGACATAGAGACTGGACTTGTTACTTTATTGATATAAGGACTTCCCATAGGAGAAAATTATTTCAACCAATGCAGGTTGGCACCTTCTCTGCAACTTATAGTCTAATAGGATTGCCTCTGAAAATTAAACTGCTCGAATTTTATTAGTTTATCAATGAATATAGATGAGTGGAGGCATAGTTTAGGGGACAGAGAGATGTTCAGAGTCAGGACAACTTGGGTTTAAATCCTGCCTCTGACCTATAATGTCTGTGTCAAAAGTTATTAAATCACTCAGTGGCTTAGATAATTTTCTGAGGCTAAGATCATAGGTCTGATTACAACAAACAAACAAAAACACTAAGGGTATATACTTTACAGTGATCTCTTATGCCTTCCTCCTTCCTACCCCCATCCATCCCTCCCCTCCACCAAAGATGAGGAAGGAAAAAAGGAAATCAAATTCACTAGGTCATCAACTGGAAGAAGTTTATTCCAGAACATATTCTTGCTCCTCTCCTATTTTTTCGCCCTCCCCCAGACCAACACCCTACCCCCTCAACCCCCCACAAAGTTCTCAGCGTAATTTTTAAGCACCATTTCCCAGCTATCAGCTCCAATCCATTCCATTGCAATTCCAATCCATTCCAAGCATTATTTCTCCTTCTTCCCATTTTATAAATCCCCTTTGTGTATTATTTCCCACCATTGGAAAGTAAGTTCCTCGAGGTCAGGGACTGTCTTTTGCCTCTTTTTGTATCCCAAGGCTTAGCACAGGCTTGGCACATTTGTCAGTCACTTCGGTCATGTCTCACTCTTCATGACCCCATTTGGGGTTTTCTTGGAAAAGATACTGGAGTGGTTGGCCATTTCCTCCTCCAGCTCAGTTTATGGATGAGGTAACAGAGGCAAACGGGGTGAAGTGGCTTGCCCAGGGTCATAGAGCTAGTAAGTGTCTGAGGTCAGATTTGAACTCAGGTATTCCTGACTCCAGAACTGACACTCTATCCACCATGCTACCTAGCTGACCTTAGCACATAGTAGGCACTTAATGTTTATTGAATTAAATCTTTTATGCTCTCCTTTTCCTTCTCCCCCCTCGCCCAGAAAAAAAAATGTTGAAGAAAAAGGGAAAATCTAATTCAGGATATCATCAACCAGCAATTTATCCAAAGTGTATTCTTGAGCCTGTATCACTTTTTAATGCCTCCTTTCCCAAAACTCTCTAGAAATTAGATGAGCCCTTTCCCCACATTAGCATAAGTTTTAAGCGCCATTTCCTGGCAATCAGCTCCAATCCACTCCAGTTTCAACCATCATCCTCTCCTTTCCCATTTTACAGATTTCCTTAATGTGTTGTTTTCCACCACTAGAATGTGAGCTCCTCAAGGGCAGGAGCTGTGTTGCTTCCTTGCATTTGTGTCTTCAGCACTTGAGCACAATTCCTGGCATATAGTATATATTAAATGCCTTATCTATCTAGTCATCTTTACATATCATCTATTTATCTAACCAATTGGCTTTTACTACATGGATCCCTTTTGAACCACTAAAACATGATTTTCCCTTCTGGCTTTCTAACTTTTGTGACTTGATTCTAAGTTTTAATTAACCTATCAACACCAATAATGACAACAACTAAACCTTTTTTTTTATTTTATGTTTAGAACTAACAGTCCTTGAATCTCTACTGACTTAATTGAGTTGATGCCAGGGTTTATTCAACTGGCTCCAGATGATCTATCTAGAGGAGTTCGATTTAAGGGTAGAAGATAGCTCTGCTGTGCCCTGGCCTTTCATGATGTGTGAGGAAAAAAAAAAACCAACCACTTGATCAGTCTCTTAATCAATTGGTCTTCTAAGACAGATGGGCCACACATGAAGCATTTCCATCTAGGTTCTAACAGCCATCTTGGGCACTACTACCAAAGTCTTTAAGAACCCAGGGTCACCTAGGCACCATAATGAGGCACTCAAAAACTTTACTAGGCTAGAAATCCTATCAGGGACAAAATGAAGAAAGTACTAAAGAAACCATTATGATGAAATGAAAGATAAAATCGTATAATTCCATTTGCAGATTTCAGAGACAATGTGCTACAAAGGAACACACCCTCAATTTACAGTAAGAAGATGAGGATTCATGGATTCAGGTCTTGATACTTACTAGTTCCGTGATCTTGAACAAATTGTTTCATCTTTATGGACTTCATTTTCTTCATCAGTAAGATGAGGACTCTTGACTAGGTGACATTGGAGCTTTTTTGCCGCTCTAAAGATGTTATCTAAATATCATGCTGTATTGTCATCATTTTCACCATCCTTTTTAGTATTCCAGAGAAGAATTTGACAAGGCTTCTTTCTACTAGATGCAGTCCTAGAGTTCATTTATTTTTTTAAATTCTTTTTCCTTTCAAAATAATTCAGTACCTCACAATGCAAGTTATGGTGGTAGGAAGTGGTGGGAAGATGTAGTCTGGCCCAGTGGCCTGAGGGCCAAGCATGTAGGCAGGGAGATTTGACTTCAGGTCTTGCCTTGGAGGAACACATACTAGTTCAGTTATTATAAGCAAGTCACTTAGCTGCTCCAAGCCCCCAGGCAATTTTATGGGACTACAAGTTACAGGTGACTTGTTCATCTGTCAGTGAAGAGAGTTTCTACACTGGAAATTTCCTATACTGGTGAAATAGTCTAAGGGGATTAATGAAAGATATCTACTTATTCTCATTTACCAATCCAACAAAATGAAATAAAGATTTAAACACCATTTACATAGGTTGTTCCTTTCTAATTTGTGTCATAAAATCTCTAAAGGTAGGGACTATCTTTTGACTCTTTTTTTTTTAATATATTCAATGGTTAGCACAGTGCCTGGCACTAGGGACTTTATAAACATTTATTAGATGACTAATTCATTTCAATACATCTCTACGGAGTACCCATTATATGCAAGTTGGGAAAAATACAAAAATGGGTAAAGCCTTATAAGAGTTATAAATCATTATCCTGGCAGATGTTGAGCAGCAAGACCTAGTGTCAAGAGCACCGCATTTGGAGTGAGAAGGCTTGGTTTCCTGGCCTAGCTAGCTCTACCACTTACTAGCTCTATGTAATTGAAAAATGAAATAAACTTCTCTTAGCCTCAATTTCTTCAACTTTAAAATAAAAATATACTCCCTACCACACAAGGTTGCTCTGAGGATCAGAGCAGACTAATACCAATTTCTCCTTAGTTCAATTTAAAAAGCATCTATCAATGTAGTACTATGTGCAAGGTACATCCTCTATAGGTTACAGAAAGACAGTGAGTTTCTGATGTAAAAGTCCAGCCAATGGGTGACATCTTGCTAGCTATTTGTTAGGTGCTAAATGGTTACAGCCAATAGTGATGGTTTCTACTCTATTTGGTTTCCTTGCAAAATCCACATTGATGACAGTCTGAGATCATTAAGGATGATATTTCTAGTGTTAATGACCTAGTACTGAGTTGTCATTATAACCCTCCCCCAACCTTGTTTCCATAAACAAGTCCTCATTTGTTAATGTTTCTTTGTTAACATATATTAGCTAAGTTCTTGTGGATGTCATCACGGAGGGAGTGATCACTTTCATTCTTGGATCTTGGTCATTTCATAATCTCTATCCAAAGGCAAATTGCTTTCAAACATACTCAACAAAAAACATATAGGTCCATATTGGCACATAGCTATGAGCATCTGCTTGTTCCAAAAGTATTTCTACAGGTTTTTTTTTTTTTACTCATTTATCATATCCTCTAAAAATGCTTATCAATCAGCAACCTCTTATTAAGTGCTTACTATGTTCCTGGCACTGTGTTAAGTAAGTACTAGGGATGCAAAAGAAAGGCAAAAACATGGTGGTTAAACTCAAAGAACTTACATCCCAATAAGGCAAACAGCATGCAAATTACTTACATATGAAATAAATATACTCTAAGTGGAAGACAACCTCAGAGGGAAAGGACTAGCAGTAGCGGAGGACTAGGAAACCTCCTCCAGAAACAGGAATTTAAGCCAAGTCTTACAGGAAGCCAGGAAGCAAAGGTGAAAGAGGAGAGAATTCTGTGCATGGGGGACAGTGAAGACAAAGGCGTGGAGTTGGGAGATCGAGTGTCATGTTCAAGGAAAAGAAAATAGACTGATATGGCATATCTTAGAATACATGGGAAGGATTAAAGTGAATGAAGAACTGGAAGAAGGGTCAGGTTCTGAAGAGCTTTGAATGCCAAAAAAAAGAATTTTATATTTGATTCTGGAGGTAATCCAGAGCCATTGGAGTTTGTTGAGTAATGGGATGACATAGTCATACCTGCACTTCAGGAAAACCACTTTGGAAGTAGAATAGAAGATGGATTGCAGTGGGGAGATGTGTAGGTTAAGGAGACCAATTAAAAGCTATTGCGATGGTCTATATTTGAAGTGATAAAGGCTGGTACCGGGATGGTGGCTGTGTGGTTGGGTGGAAGATATAAGGGTAGAAAAGGCAAAATTGGACAACAATGTTGATATGCAGAAGGAGTATGAGGATGACATTGAGACTGCAAGCCTGAGTGACTGGGAGTGTGGTGATTCAATACTCTTGCTCCTTTTTGGTATGGAATTCTTTGTCTATCTATAGTTCCCTTAGAGAAATGAGATAGGGATATGGAAAGGACCTGGGATTTCACTGATCCAAGAAACTCCCAAATGAGGACTCTCCACCAATTCAAATTGGTATTTTTTTTCTGTGACATATATAGTCTTAGAGGATTGCCCAGATCACTAAAAGATTAAACAGCTCTGCTAGGTTCAAAAAGCCAGTTTGTATCAGAGGCAAGGGAAGCAGCTAGCTGGTTCAGTAGATAGGGCACTGAGTCTGGGGTCAGAAAGACCTGAATCCAAATTTGGCCTTAGATACTAGTTATGTGGTCTTGGGCAAGTGACTTAACCTCTGTTTGCTTTAATCCACTGGCAAAGGAAATGGCAAACCACTTCAATATCTTTGCCAAGAAAACTTCATGGACAGTATTGGCTTGGT
>JAQQSZ010008946.1:0-12899 GCA_028646595.1 Phalanger gymnotis
GGTGGGCCTGGGGCCAGAAACAACTGCAGCCCTAGTTCTAAAGCTGCCCCACCTCCGCTGCCCCAGGGGCAAGTGGCCGAACCGCAAACTCAGTCACGCAGCTTTTCCCACTAACCTTCTCTGATGTCTTTGCTCTTTGTGGGTTGAGAGGTCTGGTATATGCCACAGCTCAGTATTTTAGGATGCCAGGGCACTTTCCGCTCGTCTCCTGGTCTGGTAGGTCTGCGTCTGTCTGTTCGCGCCATGCGCGCTGGGCTCAGGTCTGCTCCCCTCAGCTGGGGGCCGGGAGCTCCGTGTGGGACAGACCTTACCCAGAGACCATCCAGGCTGTCCTGGGCTGGGGCCCTGCTTCCCTCTGCCACTTTGTGGGTTCTGCAGCTCTAGAATTGGTTCAGAGCCATTGTTTTATAGGTTTTTGGAGGGACTTGGTGGGGACCTCACGGCCAGTCACTGCTTCCCAGCCGCCATCTTGGCTCCGCCCCCTCGGCTTTATTGTTTTTATGACTTTCTACATCGTAATCGTTTCCTGATCTATCTCTTTACCTTCTCCTTTTACCCTTCTTTATAATAAAGAACAATTAAACAAAAGAATTAATGTAGCAATCTTACCTGTCCATATATGCTAAATTCACCACCTGTAGTCCCTTTTTTATTACTAGAGTAAGGAAAATTATCAATACTTGTCTTCTGTGATTAATGTTGGTCATTGCATTTGATCTGAATTCAACTGTCTTTTTGTGTCGTTTTCATTTATAGGCCCAAAGAATTATAGATTTAGTGTTGAAAGGGATCTTAGTGGCCATTGTATCTAATCCTCTCTTTGTACATGTGGGAAAACTCTAAACTCAGGTTACTGAGTGTAATGGCAAGTGAAGTAAGACTTTTCGCTGTTTTTTCTTTTGGAGAGCTTCTCAGCACTAAGGCAACCAAGTGCCTTTGATTGAGTCTTGCCTTTGTTTGAATCAAGAGTCTTCGATTGAATCAAGAGTCCTTCATTGGAAATAGTATATATACTCTGAGGTTAGCATTTTGCTTTGGGGCTCAGTCATTGGAAGAGTGTTCATGTGATTTGGCCAGATGAGACTCTTGTTAGCCATTAAGGAGCCCCCCAGCTTTGAAAACCCGGATGTTAGTGCTTCTCTCTCTGGTACCTATGGATATTGCTATGGACAGACAGAAGCCCTGTCTGCCGATTTATGTTATTTGCTCTGTTTATATAATTTCTGCTTGTAATTTCTATTTGTGTTTTCTCTGAAGTTCAGAGTGCTAGCACAGGGGGATCTTGTAATTTCTTTCTGACCAATTGCCAAGTCCCCTTACTATCTCTGGCTTGAAAGCTCCTTAAACTGCTGTTGCTTCTGTTGCCACCACCTCACCCTACCTCTAGTGTTTTATTCAAATGGGCTTTGGGCCATCCTCCTCCCCTGTGTCACAGAGCTCTCTTTCTGACCTCCTATGTTGGCTTAGGCTGGAAGAATGTCTTACTCTGACCTTTTGTTGACTTTGCTGCTCCAGAATTTTATTTGAGGCATTATATTAAAATTGTTTGGAGGGGAATATTGGGAGGGTTCAGCTGAGTGATTTCCTTACTCTGTGCATTTATATTGAATGTTCCATATACCAGGAAATCTTTCCCACCTCATCTCTACCTCCAGGCTTCCCTGAAGTCTCAACTGAAACTTCATCCACTGAAAGAAGTCTTTCTTAGTCCTCCTTGATGTTAGTGCCTTCCCTGTAAGATTACGCAGTTATCGACACATAAACAACAAAACCCAAATGGGTGAAGAATGCCTGTTTTCCCCACTATGATATGCAATTCAATGAGCAATATGGATTATCTGAGACAGACACAGGAAACAGAAATTGAAATTGTGCAAGTATCAAACAGAAGGGATGTATGTTGTATTTCTTTTGGGAAGTTACATGGTTCTTTTAATGACACCGAGTTTCTCACTGATTCAGGAGTCTACTTCTGTAACTCTAACATTCTTCAGGTGATGTCATATAACTGCAACCCTTGTGCCGTCTTAGTCTCTAAAGAATTGAAGTTGAGAAATATCCAAAGGACAATGGAGATGTGAATAGTTGATATAAGTGGGCTGAAACTTAGAACAGCCAAGGAATTACACTGGAGAAGCCGTGTAAAGTAGATCATCAAAGAAATACATTACCAGAAAAAAGAGGACTGGATCTGCATTGGTATCTCTAAATTGTCAGAAATGTGATGAAGGCCCCTTGCACACTGAATGGAGTTTCTGTGAATATTTATGGGTTTACAAGGATAGAATCATACACTAGTTAGGCTAGCACAGATGAGTTACAGTCAACATTGTCAGAGGAAATAATGCCATCAGTGAGGTCACTGATCCTGTGGCATATTGGAGTTGTGCAACAGCTGAAGTTGAGCTAGGTGCGACAGTAGCTAATGTGGAAATTTCAGTATAAAAATATTTACATGTTGTTCATAGACAAACACATTTATCTTCTTTTCCAGTGACATGGCTCTGATCTTTTTTTTCAATGTTTGTAAGAGCAATTGGGTAAGAGAATGAAATTCTTTCTCCTCCTTTCCTAGCTTTCCATTTCTAGCAGTTCCCTTGCAATGTAATCCCTGAGCTATGGTTGTTGACATAGAGCTCAAAAAATAGACATAAAAGCTGAAGGTGTATTTGGTCCCTTCAATTTACAGATAAGGAAACTGAGGCCAAGAAGGGCTAAGAGACTCTTTCAAGGTCACAAAGGTATTAAATAATAGAGCCTATATTCTTCAGGGTTCGCTGTGGCTATCAATCTCATCTAATGCTCTTCCTTTTCTCAGAGTTTTTTAGCATAAGGTCTAGGACACTAAAATGGAAGAAATAGAAACTCTTTTTTCCCTTTTCTTTTCCTGTGGCCATTGTGTTCATTATTACAGGTAATAAATCCTCCTCTGCCTTGATGCATCTTTGATAAAGGAATGTCTTCATATCCAAATCTACCCTGCCTGCCACTGTGCTAGGCGCCAGGAATACAAAGACAAAAAAGAAACAATACCAGTTTTGACCGAATGTCCATCCTTCTGGGGGACATGTAATGCAAGGCAATTTGAGGAGGAAGAGAGTGCTGGTAAATGGGGAAATGAGAGAAGTCTCCACATAGGAAATGCCCCAAAAGTGAACCTTGAAAGAAGATAAGGATTCAGAAAAATGGTGATAAAGTGCAGGCACATTTGAGACAGGGAGGATAGCTCACACAAATGCATCTTCTATAATTGATTATGAGAAATATTTTTCTAATCATATTGATGCTATTAAAGATGTTTGATTGCTCATCTGTGGACATAGATCTACTCCTGAATATTGTCTTACATATGTGTCCAAGGAAAACATGGCCAGATGCCTTAATTACATGACAAGCCATGTAGTGCTTGGGAAAGAGCACTGAATGGGGAGGCAGAAGACCTGGTTCTGAATCCTGTCTCTGTCATTCCTGTAACATTAGACTAGTCACTTAAACTCTTTGGACCTCTGGTTTCTATATGCAAAATAAGAAAGGTAGACTAAATGGTCCTTAAACTCTTTTACAATTCAGGATTTTATAAGGAGTGAGGTGTGCGAATTGCCTTGACAGGTGTGATCATCATAGTTAAAGTTTAGTTGAATTTAGTTAAATTTACAGATAAGGAAACTGAGGCCACCAAGGGCTAAGAGAGTTATTCAAGGTCACAAAGGTATTACATGGTAGAGCCTATATTCTTCAGGGTTATCTATGGGCATCAACCTCATCTCATGCTCTTCCTTTTCTCAGAGTCAGTGTCCCTTAAACTGCCTTTGCTGTTGTATGTATAGATTGGTAGTTCCCCTTTTGTCAGGTAGGTTTGGGTATGTGCATATTTTCATGTGTATGCATGTATGCACAATGCACACATATTAAATTATTTCAACCCATGTATATGAATGTGTATGTGCATACATGTGTATATGTGTACATGCCCATGTATATCTGGACATGTATAAATGCATTGTGTATATACTCATTTATATACACAAATGCATATGTATATTATATATATGCATCTGACTATATATGGGCATAAATGAGTATACTGTACGTATGTATGTGTATCTAAATTATGCATGCATGGATTATATATGTATGAATGTGTATATGTTTATATACTGTATATTATGTGTGTATGTGTGTTGGAGGTAGAATAAGAAGGTCTGGGTAGAAAATAGGATTAAAGGCTTTCCTTCTTCCTATTTCTAGTACATTGTTAAGTCTCTTAAAAATAAAGGCAATGCATCAGACTTCCCCCCTCCCCAACAATCTGAACTTAAAAAAGCCCTGGAAACTAATCATCACAAAGAATGTAACTATCGGTTTTTAACCTTGAAGAACCTGCTAAATTTCCAACAGTGAAAACAACAAATTTTAATCATCTGATTTTACCTTATGTGTTTGTATTATAATCTTTTCTTTTTACTTTTTTTTTTTGTGTAGAGCAAAGTTCTGTATGCTCATGCATTAGCAGGGCATAATTTATTTAAGGACCAAATAACTAAGCTCAAAACAACTTGATTTCCCTAGTGTACACTCTAAATTTCACTCTAGCAATCAAGCACAGTATATTTAAATGTGATTTAATAGCACTTAGTTCATATATTATTTAATTTATTGCATGGAGTGTCTGCACAATTTCATCATTGTGGTGCAAAAACAATTCCACTGAGTAAGTGCGGCTGTTACAGCTACTGCCTTTAGTATTAAAATGCAGTTTTCCCTATTATTCATATCCATTTCATTTAATACTGTGATAATTTTGAAATAAAATGCCATTCCATACTTTACTGTGTGGAAATGTATTTTCATATTATGTCCAAAATAATTAAGATGAAGTGGTGCTTAGTATTAAAAGTCCTTTCATGTCAAGAAGGAATGGTTTTGTAGGGTAAAGACCTAGAATGAAACCATAGCACTGTGTGTGTGACTGCCTAATGGCTTCCTTAAAAATAATTCTGACAGATTCAATTTTCCTAAAAACAGCCCTGTGAAATTAGCTGTATTTCTGAAATAATACTTGAGGGCCTAAGGTACAGGTTTCCTGTTGCATAAAGCTTCCAGGAATATTGCTTCTATGGGTTTAGAGAGGAAAGCTGACAGCACCATTTAGTGTATATTCCTGAAACGAAAATTAGGAATAATAGTGATAATGAATCAATAAACGTTTATTAAGTGCCCACTATGTGCCAGGCCCCACACTAGTGCTGGGGATACAAAAAAAAGAGATAAAAGGCAGCATCTATCCTCAACAATGGCTTACATTTGTCTAGCACTTTAAGGTTTGTATAGCGCTTTGCAAAATATTATTTCATTTTATCCTCATAATAGCCCTGGGAGACACATATTATTGTTAACCTCACATTGTATATAAGGAAACTGAGGAAGGCAAAAGTCAAACGATTTGCCCAGGGTTATACAGCTAATAAGTTTCTGAGGCCGGATTTGAACTTTGCTCTTCCTTTTTCCAGGTGCAGTAGTGTATGAACTGTGTGCATTTTGGCAGGCGTGGTGATGGTGGTGGTGGTGGGAAAAGTTAGTATTTATTTTTGTAACTTCGAATAACTCATTGAACTTTTTCATGCATCAAATATCCAAGCTATATGATGGTGTTGAGGAACCTGGCCTCCTTCCTTCTTCTTAGGCTGGGGATAAATGAAGAGGAAAAATGTGCTTTGAAATGAGTGTGATAGGATAGGAAGCTTGGGAAGAAGACTCACACATGAATCTCATTTCTACAGTTTTCTACTACTCTATAGAAAGTCCTGTTTGACTAGAGTTGGTTAGGAAATGCCAAAAGAAAACTTTTCTGCAGTGACATCTCAGGTGAGATTATATAATATAAATTGGCAAAGATTCCAATTATATATAATATCCATACATGCATGTGTATATATGTTTGTAGATAGAAGTGTGTGTATATTTGTACATATATACATTAACATATACGTAAACACTTAAATCAACGGAAGGACATAAAGATCAACAAATCAAGCACATAACTTTGAAAGATTAGAAAAGCACCAAATTAAAAATTCCAACACACACAAAAGTAGAAATGCAGAAAATAAAGTAATACATCTCAGACCATACTTTGAATCACAACCAGCTATCCACCTAAACATCTCTGGACCATTTGCCCTGCTACTGCTTACCTTGGACCAAGAGACATGCACAGACCATACCCTAGGTGATGGAATCCAATCAGCTTTAGAACCATTGCCCTAGGATCAGATCATCCTGATTGATATCTCATTCAGTGTTAATATACATGGTTGATTATATCTAGCCAGCCTCAGACAGCAGACTATGCTTCACCTCTTATCTGATCAATTATCCAGACAATCTCGTGTGTAAGGTTGTGCTGCCCAGCTGAGATGTGTATATCCACATGAGATCTCTGATCATATAAACAGATGGCTTAAGAAGTATGGACAGATATCTCTGGAATCTTGTCTGCTTTTCTTCAAGGGACATTGATTTCTGCCCTGAGGGGAGCAGGAGAAGCTGCCATGAAGCTGTTCACCAAGAGATAGAAGTGCTGGACTAGAATTAATACTTGTCTCCTAATCTTCTTGGTGAAGAAATAGGGAACTACAAATACCAAGTGAGGTGTATGGCATCTTATATGGTCAATGTGTTACTTGTTTTACCTTACCTATATTTTACCTTACCTTTTTTCTTTGTTACATGCATGGGAAGGTTGAATTGAAGTGGGCAGTGATTATTGAGAAATGACAGCACTGTGTGTGGGGGTGTCTAAATATTTGTTTTAAATACCCAATAAAATAGAGCTGGTTGAATATACAGTTGAATATCAACTTAGCAGGAAATCTCTAGTGGTATGACCCAACAATCTGCTCTTGTCCTCTTGAGTATTGGACCTACTCCTTATAAATTCTATGACAAAGCCTGAATCATTGAATAGCCGGTTTGCTTCCGTTACCTGCTATGATGCTGTGGCATTGCCTGCTGCCCTAGCTGGATTAATCCTTTCCTTGTTGCTCCCTAATCTTTGTATTCTCACCCCAGGAATCTTCCCTTGCATGTGCCCATAATAAATATTTCTTGCTTTGGCATTGTCTGGTGGCTCTGAGATTTCTGTGAAATCTTCTTCAAGTCTCTAAATGGCTAAAATGGAATGGGATATATATTCAGGGTAGGATTTTGAGACTGAGTTCCATAATTGCAGCATGCTTACATGTTTGAGTTTGTCAGTACACCGGAAAGTTTTTCTCTATGGTATTTTTCAGTGGGATCCAAGCCAAGATAACTATAAAATTCAGACAATTTGTCAAGTCATAGGCATCTCTATCAAAAAGCTTATCCTTATCAGTGGACAAAGGAATTTAGTTCTGAATGGGTACCATTGGATGATGTCACCAAGGCACATACCACACACCTGAAGTTGACTTTGAGAGAGAAAACCAAAATAATTTTAGCCTTTATCCAGTTGTAACAATTTTCACTATAGCAGTATCTCTTAAATAAATATCATCACATTCCTTCTCCCTATTTCATGCTTTCACCCACCAGTCCCACCTGACAGGGAATAGTAATGGAAACTATACCTGCTTTCTGCTTAAGGGCATGCTATCCATTTGCTTTCTCTGGCAGCCATTCATGATGAACGTTCTAGTCTGGATATGGTTGGAGGGGTTTCTAGTACTTTTGAAAATTATATGCGAATAAAAAGTTGGAGTCAGAGGCAAAGCCTGTTTCTGGGGGATGGGGTTGAGTGAAGGAAGAAAGGAATAAGTGGAGAAAATGCCAGTGTTTTTGCTATATAAAACAAAGGATCTGGGCTTTTTTTTTTCCTAGCTATATGGCACTTGCGTTATTTAGCAGCAAGAAGAGTCCTGGCTTTGGTACAAATTAGACCATGGTCCGGACCCTTCTCAAACCATCAGTTTCCTCACCTATGACATGAGAGTATATCTCACAGAATCAGTTTGAAAAGGTACACTGCAAAACATACAATGAAAATTATTTGTATTATTATAAAGAATCAATTAGCAAGAGCTTACAGTTGCATGTGGCATGCATTGTATTAAGTTCTAGGGTATAAAGAAAAAGCAAAAAAGAGTTCCTGCCCCAAATAAGCTTTCATTCTTATGGGAAATATGTCATGTGCTATTTGCATACAAGATGCATACAAAGTAGATATAAAGTAACATTAGTTAAAACATATTTAAAATATATTTAAACATACTTAAAAATTGATGTCTTGATAGGCAGGTGTTTAAAGATGAACAAGATTTTTTTTTGAAAAATGAAACAAGAGGGCAGCTAGGTGGCACAGTGAGTAGAGAACCGGCCCTGCATTCAGGAAGATCTGAGTTCAAATCCAGCCTCAGACACTTGACACACTTACTATCTGTGTGACTTTGGGCAAGTCACTTAACCGCAATTGCCCTGCCTTTCTCCTTCCAAAAAGAAAAAAAAAGAAAAATCAAACAAGGTTGTTGAATCTTGTATTTATGCCTAAGCACTTGTTTTACAATTTTGTATTGATCAATAATTATGTGCGCTTGTTCTCCTGGCCCTCCACATGACTCCTTACCTTCCCCATGACCATTTCATGAATATCTGTTATGTGAACAAATTGTATCCTCCTGAAAGCTTTTCTCTGCTAAGTTTTAACTAGTTGACTGTGCTTGCCAGCCTATGGCAGGGGAGCTTCAAAAACCAGGTCTGTTTTTGAAGAATCATAGAACTAATAGCATTAATGGACCACAGTGACCACCCAGTCCAACTCCGTCATTTTATAGATTAGGAAACTAAGGTGTAGTTAGTATAAAAAAGAGGAGCTTGAAACCAATACTCTGATTCTAAATGCAGTTTTTTTTCAGTATAAAATCATAATCTTCTATAATAGAACCTATAAATTATAATTATCTATCTTAATACAATCTATCTCTCACTTCTCATGAATGAAAAACAAGTGAACTTCAAATACAAGATTATATAAGGCTGACTTTTTTAGCTTCTATGTTGCAGAATTAATTCACATGGTACTTATAGCTTACTAAAAAAAAGCATACATGTTTTTTTTCTATCCTGTAATTTTGTTATTTTTCTATTTTAAATAATATTTTATTTTTTCCAGTTGCATGTAAAACCAATTTTTAACATTTTAAAAAAATTGAATTAAAACCTCTGTCTCTGTATCCTTCTGCTCCCCTCTCCCTGAGATAGTAAGCAATTTGATATCGGTTATTCATGTGCAATCATGCAAAACATATTTGCATATTAGTCATGCTGTGAAAGAAAATACAGACCAAAAAATCATGAAAAAAATAAAGAAAGGGAAAAACAGTATGCTTTAATCTGCACTCAGACTCTATCAGTTCTTTGGAGACGGATACTATTTTTCATCATGAGTCCTTTTGGAATTGTCTTGTATCATAATATTGTTGAGAATATTTAAGTCATTCACAGTTGATCGTAGTACAATGTTACTATTACTGTATACACTGTTCTGCTCACTTCATTTTGCATCAGTTTCTATAAGTCACTTTTTTTTTCCTGAAACCACGCTGTTCATCATTTCTTATAGCACAATAGTATCTCATCAATATCGTATATCACAACTTGTTTAGCCATTCCCCAAATGATGGGCTTCCCATCAATTTCCAATTCTTTGTCACCACTACCAGAGTTGCTGTAAATATTTTTGTACAAACAGGTCCTTTTCCATTTTTTAAAATATCTTTGGGATACTCACCTAGTAGTAGATTACTGGGCCAAAGGTTATACGCAGTTTTATATCCCTTTGGGCATAATTCCAAATTGCTCTCCAGAATGGTTGGATCAATTCACAACTCTACCAACTGTGCATTAGGTCCCAATTTTTCCACATTCCCTCCAACATTTATCATTTTCCTTTCCTGTCATATTAGCAATCTGATGGGTGTGAGATGGTACTTCAGAGTTGTTTTAATTCATGTTTCTCTATCAGTAGTGACATAGAGCATTTTTATTTGAATAGATAATGTTGATCTCTTCATCTGAAAATTAAACTTTGACCATTTATCAGTTGATTCCATCCTGTGATTTTGAAGTAGATTGTCTTTACCAGATGAAGGGGTTTACATTTATTCTAATTATATTTTGTCTTCAATTGTCCCATATTTGTTTCCTACTGGGAAGTTTTTAGATCTGAGATCTCATGTGTTAGATATTGTTCTGTTTTCTGTCATCTACTAATTTCTTTTTTATTAATTAATTTATTTTTAGTTTTCAACATTCGCTTCCATAAGATTTTGAGTTCCAAAATTTTCTCCCTCTTCTTCTCCTTCACCCACCCCAAGATCATGTACAATATGATAAGAGCTCTACATATACATTCATGTTAAACATATTTTCACATTAATCATGTTGTAAAGAAGAATAAGAACCAATGGGAAGAACCAAAGAAAGAATGGGGAAAAAAGAGAGCAAATAGTATGTTTCAATCTGCATTCAGGGTCCATAGTTCTTTTTCGGGACTTGAATAGCAGTTTTCATCATGAGTCTTTTGGCATTGTCTAAGATCCTTGCATTGCTAAGAAGAGCTAAGCCTATCAAGGTTGGTCCTCACAGTGTTGTTGTTCTGCTTGCTTCACTCAACATCAATTCATGTACGTCTTTCCAGGTTTTTCTAAAGTCTTCCTGCTCGTTTTTTCTTATGGAATTCCATTACATTCATATACCACAACTTGTTCAGCCATTCCCCAATTGATGGGCATCCCCTCAATTTCCAATTCTTGGCCACCACAAAAAGAGCAGCTATAAATATTTTTGTGTATGTGGATCCTTTTCCCATTTTTATGATTTCTTTGGGCTATAGCCCTAGAAGTAGTTTTGCTGGGTCAAAGGGCATGAACAGTTTTATAGCCCTTTGGGCATAGTTCTAAAATTCTCTCCAGAATGCTTGGATGAGTTCACAACTCCACCAGCAATGTATTAGTCTTCCAAATTTCCTGCATCTTCTCCAACATTTGTCATTTTCCTGCTTTGTCAAGTTAGCCAATCTGATAGGTATGATATGGTACCTCAGAGTTGCTTTGATTTGTGTTTCTCTGATCAATAGTGATTTAGAGAATTTTTTGTATGACTATAGCTAGCTTTAATTTCTTCATCTGAAAACTGCCTGTTCATATCCTTTGACCATTTATCAATTGGGGAATGTCATCTGCAAATTTCATAAGTATGCCATTTATACCTTCATCTCAGGCACCTATTGAACATACATTCTTGCCTTACTCCACTAAAGACTCCTTCCTTTTTGACACTGACTTCTTTTAACACCGACTTCTTATGACACCGACATTCTTCTTTGGATCCCATCATTGAACCAGTTTCAAATGTACCTAGGTTAACCAATGCATGAATTCCCCCATAGAATGGTTAATCTTTCCATCTGTTCATTACCATTTTCTCATCCTTGTTTTTACTGGGCAAGTTGTTTGGGATATCTCCCACCCTCTTCTCCATTGATTCAGATATTATACTTCCTTCAGGCATTAACTTAAGAATCACATCATCCAAAACCTTCCCTGTCTCTACTTTTTTATACTGATCTTTATTTGGTTTTTAACTCCTTTATTACTAATGTTGCTTTACAAATAGTTTCCACTTAGGATCTTCACTTTTGTACAAATGACATAGATTCTGCCACATAAACTAATCTCCATACTGCCACTGAAAATATTGGTACCTAATTCTTTTCTTCTTTCTGTTCTCTCCTGACTGTCTTAGGGGGACCAAGCAATCTTCTCTCTCTTCCCCTATACCCAATCCAACTGAACCAAACAGCAGTTCACCACTTTGGCAATTTGTAATAGTAATTTAGATTTGAAGATCTTTCCCACACATCAATAGAAACTTAAGTCATGTGTGGTGGGAGGAGTTTACTGAGAGGAAAAGGAAGTTATGTCACAGAAAATGCAGAGAGAGAGAGAGAGAGACTGAGAGAGAGAGAGAGAGAGAGAGAGAGAGAGAGAGAGAGAGAGACTGAGAGTTGTTATGGCTGTTAATGGCCATTGTGACTGTTAGAGTTGAGGTAATGAAAGTCGACCTCTGGCAGCTGAACAGACTGTGACAACTGTATTGTGAGTTTGTCTTTGGGAAGACCCCAGCAGGGGTCGGAGAGGTTTTGAGATGGTGAGGCTCCATGTTGTGATATTATATATGAAATGCTTCACTGCTGTGATGGATTGGGTAGATGGCTTATGAGATATAGTCCCCTGGTGTCTGAATAAATGGTTTACTTCTTTTTTTTCTATTTTTTTAATTTATTTTTAATATGTTTAGTTTTCAGCATTGATTTTCACAGGCGTTTGAATTGCAAATTTTCTCCCCATTTCCACCCCCCCACACACTCCAAGATGGCATACACTCTGGTTGCCCTGTTCCCCAGTCTGCCCTCCCCTCTGTCACCCCATTCCCCTCCCATCCCCCTTTCCCTTACTTTCTTGTAGGGCAAGATAAAGCTCTGCGCCCCATTGCCTGTGCATCTCATTTTCTAGTTGCGTGAAAAAAAACCTTTTTTACTATTGAACATCTGTTTTTTTAAAACCCTGAGCTCCAAATTCTCTCCACTCTTCCCTTCCCATCCACCCTCCCTAAGAAATCAAGCAATTCAACATGGGCCACATGTGTATCATTACGTATAACCCTTCCACAATACTCATGTTGTGAAAGACTAACTATATTTTGCTTCTTCCTAACCTATCCCCCTTTATTGAATTTTCTCCCTTGACCCTGTCCCTTTTCAAAAGTGTTTGTTTTTGATTACCTTCATCCCCATCTGCCCTCCCTTCCATCATCCCCCCTTTTTTATCTTCTTCCTCCTTCTTTCCTGTGGGGTAAGATAC
>JAQQSZ010008947.1:0-12898 GCA_028646595.1 Phalanger gymnotis
TCCTTCCTTCCTTCCTTCCTTCCTTCCTTCCTTCCTTCCTTCCTTCCTTCCTTCCTTCCTTCTTTCCTTCCTTCCTTCCTTCCTTCTTTCCTTCCACAAAACCTTAAACCCAGTTCACTCAGTAGCTCATGAATAGGTCCCTGCCCAAGATCCACTTAATTGCTGCATTTTGGGCCCTCCAGGCTTAGAGTGAATGTCAGTGGTGGTGTTTCATAGTTGCTTGTTGACTGATTAATTGACTAGGGCCAGTCATCTCATAGGTCAAAGAGCTAGCTACAGTGGAGCTACAATTTCTGGATTATCAGGATGGCTTTCCTTTGTGACGCCTCTCCAAGTCATCAAAAGAAAAAAGTAGAGACAATGCCTATGCCTCCTGAGCAACAATTCTCATAATTTCTATAAACTTTTCTTTCCACAACTGTATAACAATATAATAACTCTGAGAGAGGTAGAGAATGCATTGACTCAAATCAAATTGAGATATAACCAAAGAGTTTTATCTCGAGATGTCACAGATTGAGATGAATCAACAGGTCTCAATAAGGGGAGGCTAGAGGAGAGAATGTGGAGGGCACTAGGGCTCTAGGACCAGGAACATGATGAAAAGGGATACGCGTACAGACATAGAAGCTTCACATTTTGGGTAAGTCATATAGCTGATATCCCCCAGATCATAGAGTCCTACAGTTAGACAAGATGTTACATGTCACTTGATAAAGCACCTGCCTAAAGCATAAATCCCTTTTGCAACAGTCCCCAACAAGTGGTCATCCATCCTCTGCTGGAATGCTTTCAGTGACAAGTAAAGCAAACTAGTTCCATTTTTCTCCAATTGTTGGAGTTCATCTTTACATTGAGTTGAAATTTGCCTCTTTATAACTTCTGCCCACTGACCACTGTAGCTTTATAGAATTAATGGAAATTCTATTATACCTCACAGTACTTCAAGGAGTGGGAAGAGTACTGGATTTGCCAGAAGATCTAGATTAAAATCTTGATGCTGCCTCCTATGTGACTGACCTTGGAGAAATCATATAATCACATAGTAATCATATAATCATACAAATCACATAAAAAATCATGTTTCCTCACCTGTAAACACAACAATAAACATAACCAAAAGAACTTTGGAACAGGGTTTCTTTCAGTTCTAAATGCTATGATTCCAAGAATATATGAAGGGAAGGCAATAAGTAGGGTGAATTTCCTTTTTTTTTTAAAGACATCATTTACTTGTGTCTATATAACATTATTGACACAGCTAGGTGGCACAGGATACAATGTTGGGCTTGGAGTCAGGAAGACCTGAATTCAAATCTGGCTTCAGACATTTACTAACTGTGTGACCCTTTGCAAGTCAACTTCTTTTTGCCTCAGTTTCCTCATCTGTAAAATGAGCTGGAGAAAGAAATTGCAAACCACTCTGGTATCTCTTCCAAGAAAACTCCAAATGGGTCATAAAGAGTTACACAGATGAAATCACAAGTCTTGATCTTTCAATAAACAAATAATAATTAGCAGATGTTTCAATGAAGAAGAGCTGTGCTAAGAAGGGTTTTCCCCCACCCTTCTGGAAATGAGAGGAACGAATTCCTCCTAACTTGCACTTGAATCATCCGAAAGGGCTAGACTTTGGGTCTTACCTTATCTCTTGTCATGTTCCCACTTCTTTCAAATAGGGAGAAGGGGGAATTCTCTGGCCTAGTGAGATGGAAATATTAGCTTATAGTCTTGTTTTATTTTTTTTTTAGCTTGGGGCAATGGTCTTTAGGTTCATGTGGTATGACCTTTTCTTCCTTCTACTTAGAGGAACTAAAAAATACAGATTATTAATAAAAATTTTAACAACTCATCCAGTCTCAGACCAGAGTGAAACCTGGGCACTAGGTTAAAGATGAGGATCCATGACTTGTTAAATCTGTGTATTCAAATAGTTTTAGAGTTTTCCCTACTTGTTTTCTTTTCTGGATGCCACCAATACATATATAAAGCAATATGCAATTTTTATGATTGATCATGGATTTTGGGAAAAGAGAAAGCCAAATCAGGCTAAAGAAACAATTTAAAGAGTATCAAAGAGACGAATCATGTAAGAATAGCTGACAATGAACAGTCACGAGAGAAAACTTGGATATAAAACCCTTCAGATCAGGAATTCTTAACCTTTTGTGTGCCCTGGACCCTTTGGCAGTCTGAGGAAGCCTATGGACCACTTCTCAGAATAACATTTTTAAGTATCTAAAATAAATTACATAGGCTTACAAAGGAAACCAATAACATTGAAATACGGTTATCAACATATTCTTTTTGTAAAGCTCACACACCCCATGTTAAGAGCCCCCAGGTCTACAGATAAGCTTCCCCAGACTTTAAGAGAGAAACAGTTCAGTCCCCCTCTTGCAGAGGTGTTTCCTAATGATTGCAGGCTCAGCCACAGAGGCCAAGCCTGCTGTGATCAGAATGCAGTCTCTGTCTCTCCTATCACCATTGATGCCCTCCTACTTTCCCTCCTTCTCTGGGGAGGAATAGTGGGGAAGGAGGTGATTCCTTGGCTGTCCTGGGGGCTGCTGCTCAGCTATCTGCTCTTATCTTCTCTTTCTAGCCTCTTACAAACCAATTCAAAAACTCTAGGGGAGGTACAACTCTGCCTCATCCTTTCCAAACCTCCAGATAGAGCCCTTCTCTTCTTTGGTGAAGTGGAGAACTCTGTCCCTGGGTCACTGAGTTACAAGTCCCAAGATCCTTGGCTAGTCCTTGAATTCTTCCTCTTCCATCTTGCAGAATTAAAGAACCCCTTCAGGGCTAGGATTATGATTAGGTTTAGTGTGATCTCAGGGATGCCAAGAAAACTTCTGGTGACATAAATAAGTAAATAAACATGGAAGCTAAGGCTCAGAAAAAAATTAACTGATATGTTCAAGCTCACTCAGACATTCATTGGCAGAACCAGAACTAGACCCAAGACTCTCCCCATCAGGCTAGACTTCTAAATAGAGAAGATTAAGTACAGAATTAGAAGCTCCTTTGACCCAGTCTCCTATTTGCATAATGAAAGTCATTCTGTCAAATTCCCCTTGAGAAAGGAATAAGATCAAAGCTGGGTGGGTGGTTTGGGAGATGGGGGCAGGGGAGAGGGAAATAAAATATTTATGTAATGAGATGAATAAGAATTCCCAACCACAGAACTGTTCACAAGTAGAAGAGAGACAGGAAAATGACAGTTACTACAGTATACTTCGACAGGCTCATCCTATGGGTTCAGTTCTCCCTTCCAGATGGTCCCAATAACTGGAGAGAGAGAAGAAAAGAGAAAAGGCTGAGAGGTTGTACAATGAGGCAGCACTCCCAAAGGAACCCTGTTGCCATCTCTCCCCACTGACATGATCTAAAGGAAGTGATCATTTCTATTCTGAATTGATTAGAAAGTTACTCATAATTTAGTTGCACTTCAAGGCGGGAAGGAGAGAGAAGAGAGAAATCAGAAATGTCAACTGCAGCTGGCAATTGATGCTAGCTACGAAGTGAGAGTAGCATTTTCAACATAGGACATGGCTATATTATCTGGAGGAAGGAGAATGGAGAAGGGTGGCATGAAATATTGATTTTGCTGTACAAGGGGAGCCTTCACTCATTGCTAACCTCTGCAACTTGGTCACTAGCCACTCTGAGTATTTAGGCAGCACTGTGTCCCCAGGGAATGATGTCTCATCAGGGGTCAGTTCACAGTTAAAGGGAAGCTTGATTCCATCTACCCCATCCCTAGAGAGTATGAGTAGACCAAGGAACATCTTAAAGAATAAATTAGGAAAACATTAAATGAACCTGGGCTCCTTGATGTTTAACTTGAAAAACTTTTCAACTTGCTCATTTCAATACCCACTAGGGATAGCTTTTTATCTGTCTCCTTAATGTCTTTAATAAAAGGGGGTAGAAGGATAAGGGTCACTTTAAAAAGCCTCCGGCTTCTAAAAGAAAGTACTTCTGGGCAGAGGGCAGAGCTTCACCATCTCAATATCAGACTGACATCAGACTTACAAATTACTTTTTCTGCAAAAACAGTTGGCGTTCCTGCCAAACAGTTGGAAGCTAATTGTAGTCAGAGGTATCACAGTTTTGCTTGGAGAAGTGGCTTCAAATCCCAACTCTGTTATTTACTACCTGTGTCCTTGGGCAAGTCAATTAATCTTTTGGACCTTCAGTTTCTTTATCATTCAAGTGAAGGGGTTTGTAATAATCCCACTGTAATAAGGCTCCACAGAAGTCAGAGATTGAAATAAAAGTCCCACATATAACAAAATATAAATCACTCTCTCGTGAAGCATCGCTCATTTTAACATTGTTAGACAGGCCTAGTGCTGAGTACTCTGCAAACTTTATATCATTTTGTAAATGAGAATTATTATTATTACTTCCCCTAGAATAAAATATAAAATTCTCAACCTGGATTTTAGAGCCGTTCACAATCTGCCTCTCACCTTCCTTTCCGGTATTATTTCATATGAACTCCCTTTGTGCATTCTTGGTTCCAGTTGAATTGTTCCACTAGCTGTTTTCCATTCATGCATCCACCTCAGTTGTCCTGACCTATATGTCTTGCCACTGGACTCTAAATGACTCTGGAGGAGAGTGAGGCTGATGACTTTGCACAGCCCTGCCTCACTTAAATCCAGTTCACTTTCAAGTCAAGACATCACCCTCCTGATGTCATTGTTCCACTTTGAGAAAAAGAATGAACAACAATTCATTCATGACATTCCATTTCCAGTCTCCATTCCTCTGCCTAGGCTGTTTCACATGACTACAATGTCCACCCCCCGTCATCTCCACTTCCTAGAGTCTCTCTGTGTACGACGTTTTCCTGGTTTTGCTCACTTCACTTTGTATTATCTCATACAAGTCTTCCCAGGTTTTTTTTTTAAGTCATTCTGTTCACCATTTTTTATCGCACAATAGTATTTCATCACAATCATATACCACAACTTATTCATCCATTTCTTCATTGATGGGCATCCCCTTAATTTCCAATCATTGCCACTTCTAAAAGAGCTATAAATATTTTTGTACATACAGGTCCTTTTCCCTTTTCTTTGATTTCTTTGAGATACAGTCCCATTAGTGCTATTACTGGGTCAAAGGGTATGCACAGTTTTGTAGCCCTTTGAACAGTTACAAATTGCTCTCCAGAATGGTTCGATTAGTTTACAACTCCACCAACAGTGGTTAGAGTCCCAATTTTCCCATATCCCTTGCAACATTTGTCATTTTCCTTTTCTGTCACATTAGCCAATCTGACAGGTGTGAGGTGGTACCTCAGAGTTGTTTTAATTTGCGTTTCTCCAATCGAGAGTAATTAAGAGGGGCAGCGAGGTGGTGTAGTGGATAGAGCCTTGATCCTGGAGTCAGGAAGACCTGAGTTCAAATCCAGCCTCAGATACTTGATACTTAACTAGCTGTATGACCCTGGGCAAGTCACTTAATCCCAATTGTCTCACCAAAAAAAAAGTGATTTAAAGCATTTTTTTTCATTTGATCATAGATAGCTTTAATTTCTTCTTCTAAAAACTGCCTGTTCATATCCTTTGATCATTTATCAATTGGAGAATGCCTTGTGTTCTTATAAATTTGACTCATTTATCTATATATTAGAGAACTGAGGCCTTTATCAAAGAAACTTGCTATAACAATTTTTACTCAGTTTCCTGCCTTCTAATCTTGGCTGTATTGGTTTTGTTTGTGCAAAAATGTCTTAATTTAATGTAATCAAAATTATCCATTTTTTTAATCTTGTAATGTCCTCTTTCTCTTGTTTGATCATAAATTCTTCCCTTCTCCATAGATAGGGCAGGTAAAATTTTCCATTCTCTCATAATTTGCTTATGGTATCACTTTTTATGTCTAAATCATGTATTTGGTTGACCTTATCTTGGTAAATGGTATGAGATGGTGATCTATACCTAGTTTCTGTCAAACTGCTTTCCAATTTTCCCAGCAATTTTTGTCAGTTAATGAGTTCTTGTCTCAAAATCTTGGATCTTTGAATTTATCAAACGTTCAATTACCATGATCATTTACTACTGTGTATTATGTACCTTAGACAGCTGGGCCTAGAGTCAGGAAGACCTGAAATCAAATCTGGTCTCAGATACTTACTAGCTGTGTGATCCTGGGCAAGCCACTCAGCTTGTGTTTACCCTAATCCATTGGCGAAGGAAATGATAATCGCTCCGATATTTTTGTCAAGGAAACCCCATGGACAGTATTGGCAAGTTGTTGCCCGTGGCTCACGAAGAATTGGATGTGACTGAACAACTACAACAACATTGCGTACCTAATCTTATCCAGATCAGTTGATCAGTGTTGATCAGTACTTCGTAATACATTTTGAGATGTGGAAGTGCTGGGCTGCCTTACTTCACTTTTTTTTCCCGTTTATCCCCTTGATATTTTTGACCATTTGTTCTTCCAGATGAATTTTGTTATTTTTTCTAGCTCTATAAATTTTTTTTTTTTGGTAATTTGATTGGTATAGCACTGAATAAGTAAACTAATTTAGATAGAATTGTCATTTTTATTATATTGGCTCAGTCTATCCATGAGCAATTAATACTTTTCTAGTTGTTTAAATCTGTCTTTATTTGTGTGAAAAATATTTTATAATTGTGTTCATGTAGTTCCTGTAGACTCCCAAGCATTTCATATTGTCTGCAGTTATTTAAGTGGATTTTTTCTTTCTGTATGTTCCTGCTGGACTTTGTTGCTAATATGTAGAAATGCTGACGATTTATATGGATTTATTTCACATTCGGCAGCTTTGCTAAAGTTATTGATTCTTTCGACTGGTTTTTTAGGTGGTTCTCTATACCATCATACAAACAAAGAGTGATCATTTTGTTTCTTCATTGTGTATTCTAATTGCTTCCATTTCTTTTTTTCTCATTGCTAAAGCTAGCATTTCAAATAAAATATTAAATAATAGAAGTAATAATGGATTTTTTGCTTCAGCTTTGATCTTATTAGGAAAGCTTCTAGCTTATTTCCATTACAGATAATGGTTACTGATAGTTTTAGATAGATACTACTCATCATTTTAAGGAAAGTTACATTTATTTCTATGCTTTCTAGAGTTTTTAATAGGAATGAGCTTTGGTATTTTGTTGAAAGTTTTTTTCTGTATCTCTTGAGATAATCATATGATTTTTGTTGTTTTCATATCCATTTAGATTGTCTCCTAATAATTGTTTAATTTCATTTTCATTGGTGGCACATTTACCCTTTTCATCTTTGATACTGGTAATCTGGTTTTCTTCTTTCTTCTTTTAATGAAATTAGCCAATGGCTTACCTATTTTGTTGTGTGTGTGTGTGTGTGTGTGTTTAATAAAATCAGGTCCTAGTTTTATTTATACATTCTATTTTCATTTGTTTTTACTTTCAATTTTACTAATCTCTCCTTTGTTTTTCAGGATTTCCAATTTGGGTATTTAATTGGGGAGTTTAAATTTGTCCTTTTTAAAAGTTTTTTTTTAATTGCTTGTTCAATTCATTGATCTGTTCTTTCTCTATTTTATTGATGTAAGCTTTTAGAGACAAAATTTTCCCCTGAATACTTCTTGGACTACATCCCATAAATTTTGGTATGTTTTCTCACTGTTTTCATTCTCTTTAATAAAATTATTGATTGTTTCTATGTTTTGTTCTTTGACCTACTCATTCTTTAGGAGTAGATCATTGTTTCTAATTGATTTTTAATTTATGTTTCCATAGACCTTTGTTGAATGTAATTTTTGTTGCATTATGGTTTGAAAATGATGTATTTAATATTTCTACTTTTCTGCATTTGTTTCTGAGGTTTTTGTGCCTTAATACATGATCAGTTTTTGTGAAGATCCCATGTACTGCTGAGAAAAAAAGGTATATATCTTTCTATTTTCATTCAATTTGTTCCAGATGTCTATTATACCTAACTTTTCTGAAATTCTATTCATCTCTTTAACTCCTTTTGTTTTTATTTTAAGGTTAGAGTTATCTAGTTCTAAGAGGGGAGAGTCGAGGTTACCCACTAGGAGAGTTTTACTGTCTATTCCCTCCTGTAACTCATTTAATTTTTCCTTTAAGAATTTAGATGCTATGCCATTTAGTGCACATATGTATAGTATTGATATTATTTCACTGTCTTTTTTGTTGCAGAAAGATGTATTCTAGGAAGATGTCTTTCCTGTTTCCTGAGAGTAAGCTTAGGGAGCTTACTGTGCATGAGACTTGGATTCAGTGGCTCTTCTCCCATCAGAGCCAGAGAGATGCACAGGGTCACAGACTTAGAGCTTGAAAGGACATTAGTAACTTCCTAGTTCAGGTTTCTCATTTTAAGGAGGAGGAGACGCTCTCAGAAAACTTGCTGGACTTGCCTGGGGTCACAATACAGCTAAGTGTACAAGGCAGGATTGTAGAATAGGTTGCCAACTCTTGATCCAGCATTCCATCCATTATGTCAAACTGCCTCCTCTTTGCCTAGTCTCACAATACAAAGACCAGATGGCAGTGACAGGAATGACAGAGCTCAGCAGGCTGTAGGAGGAATTATAATAGGTTTGAAGTCCGAGGAGGTGGCTTGAGTGACCACTCTGTTACTTTCTGCCTGTATAATTTTGGGCAAGCTAATTCATCTTTGGGGACTATTTCCTCATCTATAGAATGAGGAGGCTGGACTAATAACAGTTGGCATTTATGTAACAGAATAATAATAAGAGCTAGCATTTATATAGTGCTTTAAGGTTTGCAGAGTTTTGTGAACAGCATCACATTTTATCCTCACAACAATCCTGGGGCATAGTTTTTATTACTCTCTATAATTTACAGATGAAGAAACTGAGACACACAGAAAGGTTAAGTTGCCTACAGTCACATAGGTAGTAAAGACCTGAAACCAGATTTCAACTCCAGAACTAGTACTCTATCCACTGTGCCACCTAGTTGCCTAGAAGATTGTGGAGGATAAAGTAGTCCATCTATCTCTTGATAGAGAAATGACAGACTCAGAGTAACCACTGAAAACTATATATATATATATATATATATATATATATATATATATATATATATGCACACACACACATATATGTATTTATATATGTATATATGTACATATATGCATATGCACACGCAAGTATGCTACATATGTATGTAAATATGGCATGGTAATGAGATTATTACATGTACCTGTTTTCTTGGTTTCTCGATGGACAAGAGAGGAGAGGTGGGAGGAAGAAAACTAGGAACTAAAAATAAATATTTTTAAATAGTAAAAAAAAAAGATTGCTAAGGTCTTTTCCATCTCTAATTCTATGATCTTAGGTATGTGTACCACACCCACATAATACATAACACTAGCTCTGCCCTTTAAGAGCAAACCCACAAGGGAATATGCAGCTGGCAAAATAACCCCCTCAGAACCCTCTCAACTCTCTCTCAGAGATGGTCATTGGATTTGTCAAAGACAATGTCAGGTAGATTCTTGGACTTGGGGGCACCATTTCTAGTACAAAGTAATTACCAACTGGGAGTGTGAGTGTCACTATACTAGAACAGCCAGGGTTGGTTTCTCAATGGTTAGCACCATCACCTGTTTTGGTTCACATCAACAGGCACCAGATCTCTCTTTCATAGCAGGGTGGTATGGAGAAGGACCACATGGAGAACTGTCTCAAATAGGAGGAAAACAATAATCATTCCTTTTTCCATAGTGCTTTAAAGGTCTATAAAGTATTTTCCTCATGATATCTTTATGTGGTAGATAGTGCATGTGTTAATAGCCCTTTTTACAGATAAGGAAAATGAGGCTTAGCTGTTCACAGCCTTAGTTTCCTTATTGTGAAATTAAGAGAATGGACTACTGGATGTGATCTCCAGGGTCCTTTCCAGCTCCAAATGCTATATCTATGAATTTTCTGTGAACTTAATTGACCCATCCATTATTAATATGAATAATGTCGAGTTGCTTTGATCCTGTAGCATAGAACACATTAGTCACACTTTCCACTTGGGCTACCAGCATCTTTCCCAGGGGTAAACTTACTGAAAGCCTAGGGCCATCTCTTTGCCAGTATCTGATTCCTCTTACAAACAGACAGCTGCTCAATGCCAAGCCAGGGTGGATCCATGGCCATTTAATCCTTGACTGGGTAATAATTTCCATGGAGATTGGGCATCAGGCCAGTCACGGGGCGACAGTCCTTGAGCCAGTACTGAGAAGACAGGGCAGAAAGGGAACCATTCCCTCGAGGCTTTTACTCAGAAGCTTTAAGGAAGTGTGATTTTATTCTTGTGGGTATTTCCTCCACAGGCACAGATGGAAAAGGCCTTTCTGACTTAATACGTGATCTTCAAGAATTCCTGAGGCTGAACAATTCATCACCCAGAGATTATCCTGGGGATGAATCCCTCTAAGCTTGACTAGGTTGGTAGTCAGATGCCAGACATGCTATTTCACCAGACCCATACTTGGAGCCTTTACAGCTTGGCAGGATATGCCAAGACTCAGGCTCTGCTGACATAGCCGTGGAGAATACAGGAGCCACTCACTCCCTGCCATGATCAGGTGTTGGAGTAGGACATCAGTGGAAATTCTGGAGAGTTAATTTGGACAATTTAATCTTCAGAGAGAATTGTCTATTAGTAAGACACTGCTGCTGGCTGGGACTGCAGATCAGAAAGTACAAGGACAATCTTACAAAGAGGTTTCTTTTTTTTGAGCATTTGTTTTTAGAACTTTGAGTTCCAGATTTTCTCTCTTCTTCCCTCCCCACCCACCCTCCTTGAGAAGGCAAGCAACATAGGCCACACATGTATCATTATGCAAAACATTTTCAAAACAGCAATGTTGTGAAAGACTTCCTATATTTCCCTCCATCCTATCCTGTCCCCCTTTATTCAATTTTATCCCCTTGACCCTGGCCCTTTTCAAAAGTGTTTGCTTTTGATTACCTCTTTCTCCGCTCTGCCCTCCCTTCTGTCATCCCCTCTCTCTTATCCCCTTCCCTACTACTTTCCTGTAGGGTAGGATACCCAATTGAGTGTGTATGTTATTCCCTCCTTAAGTCAAGTCTGATGAGTGCAAGATTCATTCATTCCCTTTCACCTGCCCCCCTTCGCTTCAGAATTGCTTTTTCTTGCCACTTTTATGTGAGATAATTTACCTCATTCTATCTCTCCCTTTCTCCTCCCAATATATTTCTCTCACCCCTTAATTGTATTTATTTATTTATTTTTAGGTATCATCCCTTCCTATTCAACTCACCCTGTGCCCTTTGTCTCCCTCCCTCTCTCTCTCTCTCACATATATGTGTGTGTGTGTGTGTGTGTGTGTGTACATGTATGTATATTCCCTTCAACTACCTTTATACTTAGAAAGGTTTCATGAGTTACAAACATCCTCTTTCCATGTAGGAGTGTAACCAAAACAGTTCAATGTTAGTAAATCTCTTGTGATTTCTCTTTCCTGTTCACCTTTTCATGCTTCTCTTGATTCTTGTATTTGAAAGTCAAATTTTCTCTTCAGCTCTGGTCTTTTCTTTTTCAGGAATGCTTCGAAGTCCTCTATTTTATTGAAAATCCACATTTTGTCCTGGAGTGTTATACTCATGTTTGATGGATAGGTGATTCTTGGTTTTAATCCTAGCTCTCCTTTGACCTCCAGAATATCACATTCCAAGCTCTTCAATCCCTTAATGTGGAAGCTGCTAGATCTTGTGTTATCCCTGATTGTGTTTCCACAATACTCAAATTGTTTCTTTCTGGCTTGCAATATTTTCTCCTTGACCTGGGAACTCTGGAATTTAGCTATAATATTCTTAAAGAAGTTTTTTATAAGTGATCCAATCAACGAATGTGGATTTATTAAGCACCTAATATGTGCCAGGCAGTGTTGAGTAGTGGATAGAAAGCTGACTTTGGAGTCAGGAAGACCTAGGTTCAAAACCCAGATCTGACATATCCTGAATGTAGTATTCTGGGGAAGTCATTTAGCTACTTTGTGTCCCAGACTGCTCTCTAGAAAGTCAGCTGCACAGAAGTTTCTAAGATGTATTGAGAGAGGAAGCTTTTCCCTAAATCAATGACATCACAGAACTGGCAAAAAATTGAACCTTCCTGGGTTGGTGAAAGGACAGGCCAAGGAGAATTCTTTAAAAACATCAGAGGCCCCATAAAATCTTGAACAGAGCTTGGGTCAAATTCGTATTTCTTTCTGGTGACTTTATACAAGGGTTTTAAAATCTGTCCCAAATGTGAGATGTGGTGTCTCCAATAACCAAATAGCCCTATGAACTTTTGGGCCTCTTTCTTATTAGTAGGGGTGGGAAAATCCTGGATTTTTTTGTCAAGCTTGCAGGAGAATTTCTTGCAGTCCTCTATTCCACTGTATCCCCAAGAATTTTACAGTTTGAGCTGGCCCTTGAACCTTTGGGGGTTGATTTAGCATCCTTTGCTTTTCATATGGTCAATTAATAGTGGCAAACTCTCCTCCACTTCTTTTATATTCTTTCCCTGTATCATGATGTCATCTATATAATGTGTAAGCTGTACACCAGGTAACTTTAATTCATCCAAATGCTCAGCTACAATCCTGTGGCAAATAGTTGGGCTATGAATATATCCTTGTGGCAGGCATGTAAATGTATACTGTCGGCCTTGCCAAGTAAAAGCAAACTGTTTCCATTGCTTGAGGTCTATTGGGATCGTAAAGAAGGCATTGGCCAAATCAATAACTGCATACCAAGTCCCTTCATGTTTTTGTATTCTCTCTATTAAAGTAACCGTGTTCAGCTGTCTATAATCTACAGTCATCCTCCATGTTCCATCTGACTTTCAGACTGGCCAGACAGGGTTGTTCCATTGAGTAGTGG